>PVHY01008141.1:19441-63488 GCA_004024945.1 Uropsilus gracilis
AATAAATAAATAAATAAATAAATAAATAAATAAATAAATAAATAAATAAATAAATAAATAAATAAATAATAAAAAAGATCAAATCTTGTTGATGTTGAAGTAAAATGTGCCTGCCATCTTGGCTGTTGTTACAGGGCTTGAGTGAGTGGTAGCAATTATCACTGTGCGTATTAACACACATTAAAAATCATGTTCCTCAGACCCATAGTTGAATGACTTTAACTCCTAAAGTCCAACCAAGAGTTATCTTAATCTGCACTTGCAGAGCCAGGCACGGTTGCGTGTGCCTGCAAGCAACAGCTTATGGAGACGCGGCATGGTCTGGGGATCATGGTTCAAATCCCACCCAGGGTAACACAGTGAAACCTAGTCCCAAAAATAGCTAGGAGTGGTGGTGTGTGCCTGTAATCCTAGCTAACTGAGAAGCTGAGGCTGAGGATTGCTTGAGTCCATGGTACCATGGGCAACATGAGCCTGTGGTTCCACGGACAAAAATAGCGAGACCTAGTCTCAAAAAAAAAAAAAAAATCGGCCAGGCACAGTAGCTCGTGCCTGTAAGCTTCAGCCTATGAAGGGGCCGGGGCTAGGGATCGCGGTTCCAGTCCTGCCTGGGGCCCGTAGGGAGACCTAGTTCCAAAAAATAGCTGGGTGTGGTGGCACGTGCCTGTAATCCCAGCTCTCTGGGAAGATGAGGCTGGGAATGGCTTGAGTCTGTGGTACCCCGGGCAACGAGAGCCTGCAGTTCCATGGGCAAAAATAGCGAGACCTAGTCTCAAAAAAAAAAAAAAAATCTGCACTTGTAACCAGGGGCTGATGAGTGGCATACCTGGGAAGGGTCACCAATAAGGAGAAATTGCCTGGATGAGATACACCTTGAGGGCAACCAAGGAAAGAGGCACTGTGGATGGAGTCTGGCAGAAGTGGATGAAAGTCACAAAAAAGTGGCCTGGAGAGGTACATCCTCATGACTGTGGCCTCTGAATGGGCTGCAGCCCAGTTACTTGGCACCCTAGGATTTGGCCACTGAGGGAGGCAGGAGGAGAAATTATGAGAAACTCAATCCTTTGGTTTGAAAACTGGAATTTGTACCTCTGAAAAAAAGAGGAGAGTTTGCTGGGAATCTATGTATGCTGGAGAAACTTGGAACCTGTGTATGCTAGAAAACTTGGAATCTGTGTACCTCTGACAAGAGGATAGCTGCTGGGAAACTGGACTTTGTGTGAGATACCTGCTTCAGGTTTGGAGTATTGAGGAGATGCCATGTGAGACTCATGCTTCTTGGTAAAATGCTTGTTCAGGTTACAGTGGCAAGAAGACACCATCTTGGAAGCATTTGGGGACTTTGAAATGGGACAGTAACGGGTAAGATAACTGGAAATGCATGGCCTCAGTGACTCTTGCTTCCTTCTTGTTTATAAATTACCTTTTTATTGTTGTTGCAAATTGTTTTTGCAATTGTGCCTGCAGGTGAAAGAACCCAGATCATGCTAGGTTAGCTATCAGCCTCTCTCGTTGCTAGTTTTGGTCATTCTTTACACCCAGTTTCACATATATAATCTCCTTCTGGGTTTCCTGAAATGCCCCAGGTAAGAACTATTCAGGAGATGCCAGGACTGGCTCTTGTTGGCAGTTCGCAGACAGGAAAACTTCCATTAAATATAAATTGCCATTGGCTTGATTTTCTTAAGGTCACTCAGGAAAGCTGTATTTGGCACCACAGTCTTGGCACCATCATTTTCAGCAATAAGTTTAATGTGAGGACACAGCAGCTGGAACTGTAAAGGATTTCCTTGAAGGTAAATGACAAACAGTGGTTCTTGGAAAGTTTAGCTTTCTAGGGTAACTCTGAAAGCTTAGGAATTTGTGGTCACTGGAAAATCTGTATTTAAAGCTGCCCAAATGCCATGATTCAGACTGCTGGAGTGGGGGGGACGTGGAGGATTTGTTCATCAAGATTTCCCACTCATCACCATCATACTAACCCCCTACTGGGTTGCATTGTGTATAGACAGAGTAGCACAACAGGGCCTTCACGGATTTCATGCTATCTTGACAACTCGCCTGTTGAGTTATTAATCAAATGAGAAAGTTGAGTCTCAGAGCAGTTAAGTACCTGCTCATTAAGTTGGTGAGCCTATATGCAAACCCCAATAGGAATTGTGCACACTTTTGCAAGATTCTACCTAAGAAATGTTCTTTATAGACAAGCGATTCTGTCATCAACAATTTGGTCATTATTCATTTGATCTTCCATCTAATGGGCAGAGGAGAGTTGACAAATTACTCTAACAGGTACATTCCATGTGGTAAAAATGTCAGGTACTTTATACATGTGTGATCTCTTCGTCCTTACAATTCTAAAAGGCTAACACCTTTGACCATTTTGTTTGAATATTGTCATTTATTTTTTAAGTAGTGATTACATATAGAAAAGTACACAAATACTAAGTATACGGCCAAGTCAATTGTCCCAAAGTGAATGACACCCAAATTAAGAAACAGAATTTTTTTTTTTTTTTGAGACTAGGTCTTGCTATTTTTGCCTGTGGAACCGCAGGCTCTCATTGCCCGGGGTACCACAGACTCAAGCAATCCCCAGCCTCAGCTTCCCAGGCAGCTGGGATGACAGGCATGCACCACCACACCCAGCTATTTTTTTGGAACTAGGGCTCGCTATGGGCCCCAGGCAGGACTCGAACCGCAATCCCTAGCTCCAGCCGCTTCATAGGCTGAAGCTTACAAGCACGAGCCACCGTGCCTGGAAGAAACAGAATTATTTTTAAGTGAAAAAAAAATTGCCAATATTTCCAAAGCTCTCTGGTGTTCCCTTGCCAATGATCTCAGTCATCACCCCAAAGGTAACATACCTGGCTGTTCAGACCATATATATGCATATATGTATACACTAACAGATGTGATTAAACCACATTCATTGTCTTCTGGTAATGCTTATATTATAGGAAGGATTATATCTGCCCAAACATATATAATATATAAAAAAATATATATGGCACCATATAATATGTCCACCTGTTTTAGTTCAATTTTATGTGCGATTCACCCATATTGTGCATATCATTTTGGACTGTTTGCTTTCATTGTTTTTTGAATTGTGAGTATGCACCATATGATGTACCTTTTCTAATGTTTGGACAGTAGGTGGGTGCTTATAAGAAGTAGATATTTTTACAACCGAAATAAGCAATTCGATCAAGGAGTCAGTGTAACTGAACTTAAAACCCAATGCTTTACATTATATCAAATCTTCCAGTAAGTTCTAGATGAAATAAGCAAGTACAAGGAGCTAAAACTCTGTCCCATGATCAGATGGAAAGGAAAGTAAGACTTTTCTCTCAAAATAACTAGCTGTTTCATGTAGACTCCATCCATTACTTTAAGCCCTTGCACTTCAACAAGTAAACTACCTGGATGGGTACATGGCCTACCAGATTTCTGATGGCAAAGATTAACAATCTTCTAGCATCACTACCTCGTTGGGCACCAACTGGTGCAGCTGGGGGATTGTGGCCTTCCTTCCCTAGTCTGGGCCAATGAGGAGCCCAGGGAAGCATGTTGGAGAAACTAGTACCTTGTGCAAGCTGACTTGGAAATTTAGTACTTGAGAATTTGGTTTACCTTTGAAACTATGAAGCTTAGAAATTGTCTGGAGACCTGAAGAGAACTTGCTGTGTTGCTGTTTTCATCATGAGAATATCGAGTGACAAAACAAGCATAACAGGGTACTTAACCAAACTTACAAAGGGGAGCAGCTAGCCTTTTAAAGCCAGCCATACACCACGTTCTTCCCAGCTCGTGCATGCAGTAGCAAGACCACATAAACTTTAAGAGGGAGGCAAAACAAACGTATTTATTAAAAGACAAATTAGACAAGAGTCACTGAAGGATAGAAGGGAACCCCTTTGGTAATCTTACCGCACAGTCCAGTCTCTAGTTCAAAGAGCACATGACTGCAGCAACCATGTGTGTCTACAGAATGGCAGCTACCCCACCTTAAGCCGGATGAAAGAGTTTAAGATGGAGCCACCACTCCTTCTTCAAAGAACACCTCCACTCACTCCAAGCCAGAAGAAGCCAGGATGGCATCATCAATCCTTCTCCAAAAGGAGGAGATTCAAATCCAACAAAGAAAACCAGGATGGCATCATCAATTCTTTTCCAAAAGGTACAACTCCGGCATTCTTTCAGCTCCAACTCCAAAGTGACCTGGCATCAGCAAAATCACTTGATACAGCAACATAGCAAACACTTCAGACGTCTCTCTCGTTGAAATCAGCAACACAGCAAATTCTCTTCAGTTCTCTAAAAGACTTCCAGACCTCAGAGTTTCAAAGTTAAAACAAGTTCTCAAGTATACAATTTCCAAGTCAGCCTATACAAGTAACAAGTTTCTCCAACATGCTTCCCTGGGCTCATTGGCCAGGGAAGGGCCCTGCTGTGGCACATGGCTCAGGCAGCTCTGAGGCCTTCCAGTTTCCCTGCTTCTCTGCTCTCTGCACCTTCTTCTCCATTCTGTCTTCTTCTCTCTCCATTCCATGTATTTTTCTCCATCCTCTCCATAACTTCTTAATCTTCTTTTCTCGAGAGAAGGCTTACTTTCCCTTCTCCAATTCTCCACCCACCAGGACACAATGGCTGACACTCTAATGCAATGCTGGGGACCACACCCCCCTGATTTCACCATAGCCCCTTAACAAGAAGTCTAAAGTGGTTGCTGCTGTTGTATCAAATGTGTCTTGCTGATTTCGGACTACTTCAGAGTTGAAGCTGAGAGAATGCTGGAACTGTGCCTTTTGGAGAATTGAAGATGCCATCCTGGTTTCCTCATTGAATTTGAACTCCTGCTTTTGAGGAAAACGTGATAGTGCCATTTTGGTTCCTTCATCTGGCTTGAAGTGAGTAGAGCTGTGTCTTTGAAGATGGAGTGATGGGGCCATCTTGGCTTCTTTATCCAGATTGAAGGTGGAGAGCTGCCATTTTGAGGAAGCACATGGCTGAAGGCCATGTGTAGCCTTTTGGACTAGAGACTGAACTAGTGGGTAAGAGAATCAAAAGGGGTCCATTGTATGCTCAATGAATCTTGTTTATTTTGTTCTTTTATAAGTAAATCTCTTTTTGTCTCCTCGTAAGGTTTATGTGGTCTTGTTACTGCTTGTGTGAGCTGGGACAAACCTGGTGTGTGGCTGGCTTTAAATAGGACCAGCTGCTCCCCTGTGTAAGTTCTGTTAAGTACCCTGTTTTGCTTGTTTTCTTACCTGATATCAAATTCACATAATAATATAATATAAACATCCAATTAAATTAGCAGTGGGAAGGGGGAAAGTAATGTTACTGGGCGAGGGTATCACCCCTTTTAATTTTAGTCAGTGAGGATTCTTCTGCCTGTGCATGAGCAGCTACACAGAAATCAAACTTAAGTTACAATGGTAAGCACAAGGTTTATTCACAAATTGAAAAAAACAAACTAAAATAGTCTAGTAGTCCACACTATCATGAGTGTTCCAAAGAGAAAGGATCCTGCTTCTATTCCTCAGGGAGCTGCATGGGTTTTACCTCAGTCTGAAAGTTATGTTCTTGTCTTTGGCTCTCAGTCACTGTAGCCAGCCAGCATGGAGTGAGTTCCAAAACCAACACAAGGTTTAGTTCAGCCTCTTTCCATCTCTCACTTGTTCTCCTCTCCAGTTGTCAGGGGCAGCTCAGCACTATGTGATGACCTCCTCTTCTCAACCTTCTTTCCAGCTCCCTGACCTTCAAAGATTGGAAGGTTGGGAGACCCAAAATGTTCAACAGCTCCTGGGTCCTACTTCTTTTTGAAACAAAACTGTCCTCTCCTGCTCCAGATGCCTGATGCCAGATCAGCTCTCCTCTCAGCTAATCTCTCCATCTTCCTCCAAAGTCTCCACAATTATCTTCTCCAAATTCTCCTTCCTCCAGTCCGTGCACCTTTCTCTTTTATATCCCCTTTTCCTTGTTCCCCCTTCCATTATGAATCCTGATGATGGGATTATCTGTCACACTCTGGCTTGGTTCAGTTATGATTCCCTCCCTAGGCTTAGAACTCCAGCACAGGGAGTTAAATTAGCATAGCAATATTAACCAAGCCCAAGTTATTACAGTCTCAAGGTAATAAAATAGATTAAAGGCCAGGCATGGGGGTGCAGTCTAGGAAGCTGCAGTTCAAGTCCTGCTCGGGGCAACGTAGCAAGACCTAGTTCCAAAACAATATAGCTGGGCATGGTGGCACACGCCTGTAATCCCAGCTACCTGGGAACCTGAGGCTGGGATTGCTTGAGTCTGTGGTACCCTGGGCAACGGGAGCCTGCAGTTCCACTGGCAAAAATAGCAAGACCTAGTATCAAAAAAAGAAAAAAGAAAAAAAAAGAAAGAAGAGATTAAGGCGACAGCTTATGGAGTCAAGGCAGGGTCTGGGGATCGCAGTTTGAGTCCTGCTTGGGGCAACAGAGTGAGACCAAGTTCCAAAAAAATAGCTGGGCACGGTGGCGCGCGCCTGTCATCCCGGCTACCGGGGAAGCTGAGGCTGGGATTGCTTAAGTCTGTGGTACCATGGGCAACGAGACCCTGCGGTTCCACGGGCAAAAATAGCGAGACCTAGTCTCAAAAAAAAATTTTTTTGAGTGAGACTAGGTAAAAAAAAAAAATTTTTTTTTGAGTGAGACTAGGTAAAAAAAATTTTTTTTTGAGTGAAACTAGGTCAAAAAAATTTTTTTTGAGACTAGGTCTCGCTATTTTTGCCCGTGGAACCGCAGGGTCTCATTGCCCAGGGTACCACAGACTCAAGCAATCCCCAGCCTCAGCTTCCCAGGTAGCTGGGATGACAGGCGCACCCCACCTCGCCCAGCTATTTTTTTGGAACTAGGTCTCGCTATGGGCCCCAGGCAGGACTCGAAACGCGATCCCTAGCCCCTGCCGCTTCATAGGCTGAAGCTTACAGGCACGAGCCATCGTGCCCGGCACAAAAAGAATTTTTTTTAATAAAATAAACAAACAAAACAGACAAGAGTCACTGAGGAGTACAAGGGATTCCCTTGGTAATCATACCAACCAGTTCAGTCTCTAGACTTTAAAGAGCTGGATGCAGAGCTGTGAGAAAGGACAAATGAGAGAATTTGGAGGTTGTGGGTTATTAGAAGCATGACTGGTAGCAACTTTAAGGTAAATTATTAGGTTTTTTATAGAGTTTAGGTAAGGGGGGAAAAAAGGTGGCCAAGGAATGTTTTACAACTAACTTATTAGGGAAGGCTAGTGGCTAGGGTACAATAAAACTGGGTAAAAGATTAGTTTTTGTGAGATAAAGGTGGGCAGGGGATTTACCCATAAGTTTGTTGGTAACTCCTAAGGAATGTTTATTATGGTAAACATTGGAGGAATGAAGAACTGCTCTTTGCGCTCCAGGTGTCCATCATGCTAGCCCTGTCGTCAGTGTTCTGAAGCCAGATAATTAGTGAAATGAAGTATTCCTTGTTTTACAGCGTGAGTCCAGTCCAATCTCAGCTGACAGCCTCTGACACTAGTCCAAAAGGCTACACATGGCCTTCAGCCATGTGCTTCCTCAAAATGGCAGCTGCCCCACCTTCAATCCGGATGAAGAAGCCACGATGGCACCATCGCTCCATCTTCAAAGACACAGCTCTACTCACTTCAAGCCAGATGAGGGAACCAATATGGTGTCATTGTGTCTTCTTCAAAAGCAGGAGATTCAGGCCACACCTGGATGGGAGGCCTCGGACAGGAGGTAGTGTCTTCTCATCCAGAGGGTGCAGTGGGGTGCAGGCCAGCTGCACCCCACTGGGGGGTAACCTGGTCAGTCCAGAGGCCTCCATGTGGCCCAGGGTTCCCACCCTTCCACTCCTAGCCAGCGGGGTGCAAAGGCAGAGAAGACCCTGGAGTAAGCCCCCCCAAGTCTGGAGAGCACAGGAGGGGGGATGGATGGGGTCTAGCCCCATCCACCAGCAGATAGTTGTTGCTCGGGGCAGCCATCTGCAGCCTGGATAGGCTGAAGCATTGGCCCCTAAACCCCAATCCAAGGGGAAATTGGGATGGCACATGCATGGACATCTGGGCCTCACTCCCATGCAGGGAGGCACTGACCAATGGGCAGGCTAGTGGGGGAGGGGTGGGCGGGGGGGGTGGAGTGTACCCCCTCCATTTCACTCTCCAGCTAATCTTCAGGAAGAGCAAGAACATATATCACACAAACCCCATCATCAAATGGATGAGGGGTCAGGTAAAAATCCAAGCCTGAGCAGGACACAGCAGATGGACAATCAAAAAAACCAATCCAGGTGAGACAGGAGAAACATCTATAGAAACATGATATCATGAAGTGCAACTATGCACTTGTCAGGTCTGGAAGACCCAAGACCTCATTTTTTTTTTTTTTTTTTGAGACTAGGTCTTCCTATTTTTGCCTGTGGAAACGCAGGCTCTCATTGCCCGGGGTACCACAGACTCAAGCAATCCCCAGCCTCAGCTTCCCAGGTAGCTGGGATGACAGGCTCGCACCACCACGCCCAGCTATTTTTTTTGGAACTAGTTCTCGCTACGGGCTCCAGGCGGGACTCGAACTGCGATCCCTAGCCCCGGCCGCTTCATAGGCTGAAGCTTACAAGCACGAGCCATCGTGCCTGGCCTCTAAGACCTCATTTCAAAGATGCCTTCTGGGAGAGCAAGGCACCCCTCCCCACTTTATGGGAGAGGAAAGGAAAACCAAAGACTGGGGGCATTGGCATCAGCCCAACAGCAAAGCTGCAAACTGAGGCAGAGGAGATGATCTACAATGGCCAATCACAATTGCCTGTATCCACAGAGAAACTTCTTCACCAGCAACAGCAGGGGGTGAGAAACCCCCCCCCCCAAATCTGACACCAGAACCATAAGGTAAAGCAGCAGAACAGCAGAGATGGGTTGGAGAAGACAGCCTCCAATGAGAAAGCATGGAAAGACCACAAGTAAAAGTAGACTGGCTGCCCAACACAAAATTAAGACTGAAAACCTACCATCAAGGCTCACCTGGTTCCGAGAACACCGTCCTTCACCCATTGAAAGAATACTACCACAGGAAAGAAAGAGATTGATGGACTTAACATAGACTAGTAAACAACAAAGAGTGGGGTATGAAAGAATGAAGGGGATTCCTGAGAAAGGTGGGGAGATATCCAAAAACCATTTACTGAGGTTGTGATTTAAAGAATAACCCCATACCCCCCAAAAAGCGGGAGATTCAAATTCAATGAGGAAACCAGGATGGAGTCTTCAATTCTTCTCCAAAAGGCACAGTTCCAGCATTCTCTCAGCTTCAACTCTAAAGTGGCCTGAAATCAGCAAGACTCACTTTATACAACAGCAGCAACCACTTTAGACTTCTCACTGAAACAGCAAGCGTGTTCTCTTCAGGTCTCCAGACGATTTCCAAGGTTCACAATTTCAAAGTTAAACTAAGTTCTGTAGTATTAAATTTCGAAGTCAGCTTACACAAGGTACAAGTTTCTCCAATATGCCTCCTCAGGCTCTTCAGCAGCTCAGGCTAGGGCTTGGGCCCTGTCTGCTCCCTATAAGGTCAGATTAAGGACACTGATATCCCCCACCCATGAGAGGATTAAGGATGTTGGATAAATTCTCATGGAAACCACCCAACACAAATCTTACCCTCTAGCTACAACTGAAACTGCTGCCAAACCTCACCCACCTCACCCACCAAACTCAACCTCACCCACCTCACCCAGCGAACAACCTTACCTGCCTGCTAACCTTGCCTGTCACACCAGCAAAACCCATCCCCCATGTCCCTGCCCCTATAAAAGTAAACAACAACTCCACTTGTGCTCAGCCTCACTAATCCCCAACCCTGGGGTCAGTGAACCTTGTCCAAGAGCCTGCAACAATAAACTCTTCTTTAATCCTATTTGGGGCCTGACACAGTGGTGCATGCCTATACGTGGCAGACTAGGAAGCTGCGCTGGGAACAGGTAATAGCAGTTCCAGTCCCGCTTGGGGCAATGTAGCGAGACCTCGTTCCAAAAAAATAGTGGTGGCCCGTGCCTGTAATCCCAGCTACCTGGGAAGCTGAGGCTGGGGACTGCTTGAGTCCGTGGTATCCCAGGCAATGTGAGCCTGCAGTTCCATGGGCAAAAATAGTGAGAACTAGTCTCAAAAATAATAATAATAATGATTCTATTTGGCCTGACTCCTGTTTCCCTCCTTCCTCACCATCCTTTCATATTTCCTTCCTCTCCTTTCACTCCCACATCCTGTTGGCAGTTCCTGTTGCTCTATGCCTCCTCCCACAACTTCTCTCTCCACCTTCTCTCCTACTCTTCTCTCTCTTCAGGACTTTTTCTTTCAGTCTCCTCCCTAATCTCCTCAACCTCTTCTCCTTCAAGAAGGCTTAACTTCCCTTCTCCAAGTCTCTGCCCACCAGGTTGCAATGGCTGTTATTCCAATGCAGCATCACCAGTGCTGGGGGTCACGGCCCCAATTTTACCACAGCCCCCCCTATGGAAAAGAACCCTGCTTCTGCTCCTTGGGGAGCTGCATGAGTTTTACCTCAGTCTTAGTGTAGTTCAGTCTAAAACCACTAGGCTATGTCCTTGTCTTTGGTTCTCAGTCACAGTAGCCAGTATGGAGTGAGTTCTGAAACAAACACAAAGTTCAGCTCGGCCTGTCTCTCTACCTCTCTATCTCTCATTCATTCTCCTCTCAAGGTCATCAGGGCAGCTCAGCACTCTGTGATGATCTCCTCTTCTCCACCTTCATCCACCTCCTGACCTCTGAAGACTGGAAGGTTGGGAGCCCCAAAAGGTTCAACAGCTCCCAGGTCCTTCTTTTTGAAGCAAAACTGCTCCTGCTCCAGATGCCTGATGCCAGATCAGCTCTCCTCTCAGCTAATCTCCAGATCCTCCTCCAAATTCTCCACCTCCAAATTCACTTCCCCCAGTCCCTGCACATTTCTCTTTTATATTCCCCTTTTCCTTGCTCCCCCTCCCATCATGAATCTTGATGATGGGATTATCAATCACATCCTGACTTGGTTCTGTTATGATCACCTCCCTGGACTCTAGCAAAGGGAGTTAAATTAGCATAACAATGTTGACCAAACCCTACTTAAGATTTACAATCTTAAGAAAAGTGATTAGGGGCCAGGCTTGCCTGTAAGTGACAGCCTAGGAAACCGCAGCTGGGGTCAGGGATTGCGATTTGAGTCCCGCCAGGGGCACATAGTGGGACCTAGTTCCAAAAAATATATAGCTACCTGGGAAGCGGAGGTTGGGGATTGCTTGAGTCTCTGGTACCCCGGGCAACCTGAGCCTGCAGTTCCACAGGCAAAATTAGTGAGACCTAGTCTCAAAAAAAGAAAAATAGTCTCTTTATTTTTATGTCTTTTGTCACTTCCTTCATCAGCATTTTGTAGTTCTTATTACAGAAGATCTTACATATTTTGTTTGATTTACACCTTCATGATTTTTTGAGCAATTGTAACCAGTACATATTTTAAATTTTACATGCTTATTGCTAGGATGTAGAAGTACAAGTGGTTGTGTATGTTGCTTATGTGTCTTGTGGTTTTGCCAAATTCACTTATTTCTAGAAATTCTTTGCATTCTACTTAGAATTTTCAGCTTAGACAATCATGTCACCTTGGATTAAATCCTTTCTGTTTGAAATACCTAGAGTAGTTTCTGTTTTTGGACTTAATTGATACAATACTTGGACTAGGATTAGGAAGTATTCTCTCTCTCTCTCTCTCTCTCTCTCTCTCTCTCTCTCTCTCTCTCTCTCTCTGTCACCTTGGATTAAATCCTTTCTGTTTGAAATACCTAGAGTAGTTTCTGGTTTTGGACTTAATTGATACAATACTTGGACTAGGATTAGGAAGTTCTCTCTCTCTCTCTCTCTCAGACTAGGTCTCGCTAATTTGCCCGTGGAACTGCAGGCTCACTTAGCCCATGTACACGAACTCAAGCGATCCCAGCCTCAGCTTCCCAGGTAGCTGGGATTACAAGCGTGCACCACTACTCCCAGCTATTTTTTTGGAACTAGGTCTCCCTACGTTGCCCTGTGCGGGACTGGAATTGCAATTCCCGGTTCCGGCTGCCACTTCTTAGACTGCCACTTACAGGCATGCGCCACTATGCCCAGCCAGGGAGTATTTTCTGCTTCCTGGAACACATGTGACACCCTAAAATGTCTAAAGTACCTGTCACTACCTACTAATAATTTCCTTTCAGCAAGATGTCACCAATAAAATGAATCCATGAGAATCTGTCCATAAAACTAAGTTCTCTGGGCCGGGCACGGTGGCTCGTGCCTGTAAGCTTCAGCCTATGCAGCGGCCAGGGCCAGGGATAGCGGTTCAAGTCCCGCCTGGGGCCCATAGCGAGACCTAGTTCCAAAAAAATAGCTGGGCGTGGTGGTGCGCACCTTCAATCACAGCTACCTGGGAAGCTGAAGCTGGGGATTGCTTGAGTCTGTGGTACCCCGGGCAATGAGAGCCTGCGGTTCCATGGGCAAAAACAGCGAGACCTAGTCTCAAAAAAAAAACAAAACAAAACTAAGTTCTCTGCATAAAGGATAGGTGATATAATTTTGAGGTTAGACAGGTTAAATGTATTATTATCTCTGAAATACTTTCTTCCTGACTGAATCCTGACACCTGCAATTGCTATTTTCAACCATTGTGATTTTAACATAAATTATATTCACTGAGGTTGCATGACCCACAGGCACACGTAAAAAATCTTAACTTTCTAAACTCAAAGTGATATTGGGTGGCAAGACAGGCAAAATGGGGTGCTTTGGCAATTTTACAAAGGGGAGCAGCTGGCCTTTTAAAGCCAGCCACACACCAGCCACATTCCGTGTATGCAGTCACAAGACCACATAAACTATAAGAGGGAGGCAAAAACAAACTTATTTATTAATAGACAAATTAAACAAGAGTCACTGAGGGGTCACAAGGGAACCCCTTTGGTAATCTTTTTTTTTTTTTTTTTTGTTAGGTCTTGATATTTTTGCCCATGGAACCGCAGGCTCTCGTTGCCCGGGGTACCACAGACTCAAGCAATCCCCAGCCTCAGCTTCCCAGGTAGCTGGGATGACAGGCACGCACCACCACTCCCAGCTATTTTTTTGGAACTAAGTCTCGCTACGGGCACCAGGCGGGACTCAAACCGCAATCCCTGGCCCTGACCGCTGCATAGCCTGAAGCTTACAGGCACGCGCCACCGTGCCCGGCCCCTTTGATAATCTTACCACACAGTCCAGTCTCTAGTCCAAAGAGCACATGGCTGCAGCAGCCACGTGTGTCCACAAAATGGTTGCTGCCCCACCTTAAGCTGGATGAAGGAGTTAAGATGGAGCCACCACTCCTTCAAAGACACACCTCCACTCACTCCAAGCCAGAAGCCAAGATGGCATCGTCGATCCTTCTCCAAAAGCTGGAGATTCAAATCCAAGGAGGAAACTCAGGATGGAATTGTCAATTCTTCTCCAAAAAGCACAGCTCCGATATTTTTTCAGTTCCAACTCTAAAGCAGCCCGACATCGGCAAAACTCACTCAATACAACACAGCAAGTACTTCAGATGTCTCATGTTGAAAATAGCAATATAGCAAATTCTCTTCAGTTCTCCAAAAGACTTCCAAGTTCTGCAGTTTCATAGTTAAACCAAGTTTTCAAGTCAGTTCCAAGTCAGTCTTTACAAGTAACAAGTTTCTCCAACATGCTTCCTGGGAAAATATGCCCAGAGAAGGTCCCTGCTGCTGCACATGGCCAAAGGAGCCCTTAGGTCTTTCAGCCTCCCTGCTCCTTTGCTCTCTGTCCCTTCCTTCCTGGTTATGTCTCTCTTCTCCTTAAATCCCCCAATACTAATCCTATCATGAGAAGGTGTGGCTTCCCTTCTCCAAGTCTCCACCCACCAATAAACAATAGCTGCTATTTTAATGCAGCACCACCAGTACTGGGGGCCACAGCCCCCCAACAAAAGAAGGGAACAAGATTATTCTAAAATAAAGCCAGAGAGTGGTAACACATTAAAAATTTATGAGTCTGCCAGGGGTGATGGTGATGATGTGCACCTGTAATCCCAGTTACCTGGGAGACTGAGGCTGGGGATCACTTTAGTCCATGGGTTCGAGATAACCCCAGGCAACATAGCGAGATCTAGTCTCTTGAAAAAAAAAAAAATATGAGTCTGTACCTCTAAATCATATAGTATTATAGAGCACTGTTATCTAGTTTTAAAAAAAGAGATAAATTATTATTATCATTATTTTTATTTTTTTAGAGACTAGGTCTTGCTATGTTGCCTGGGGTAGTCCCGAATCCATGGACTCAAGTGATCTCTAGCTTCAGTCTCCCAGGTAGCTGGGATTATAGGCATGCGCCACCACACCCGGCTTGATAAATTATTAATGCTGTATAGTCAGTGATGTTTGATGTAATCTTCAATATGTATTCAATAGTATTCATCCAATTATTCATCGAATGACATATTAATTAATGCTAAGCAGAGAAAAAATGAATTATTACTACTAATAACCAAAGAGATGAGTTTCTTGAATACAATTGAAGAAAATAAGAAAAGAAGCTAGGCACAAAAGCATGCATACTGTGTGAGTCTATTTCTATAATATTCAAAATAAACTATTTCATGGTAATAGAATCAGAATGATGATTATCTTTAAAGGAGCGAATAGTATCTTGGTGGAAGCACAAGAATCATCTGGGTTGCTGGAAATTTCTACAGTTTTATTTGAATGATGATTACATGGCAGTATATTAATGTAAGAATTCACCAAGCTGTGTACCTAGTATTTGTACATTTTACATGTGTATTCCACAGCTCAACTAAAGAAGCAATTAAAAATATCAGTACATACTAGACATTAAGAGTATTTATAGAATTAGTGATACATGATGATGAGCTTTCAGTTTGGTTTCATTTATTTCATCAGTAATACTAGTAAAAGTTTAGAAATGTTTTGATGTTTGGGTACACATCGTCTTCCAAGTGACATACATTTGAATACACATCTTCTTGACTATAACTCACCTCTTTGTAACAAAATACAGGTTTCATGAATTTATTTAACCAACTTCATGTTTTGAAATATTCAACCCATGTACAAATGTGTATGGACAAGGACTTATTTTAAACAAATTAGTGTTCATTAACCTTTTAAGTGTCCAACTGACTTATCCTGGGAGGATACACATAAGATAAGCACTGTTTCTGAAGAAAATAGTCTTTCTGTGTCTGCCTTCTATGGTGGAAACCATAGATTCAAACTATCTCTTACACTGATCAACACCTCTGAATACTTATTTCGTTACAGCGGGTTTGTAAGTATCCTTAGCTCATCAATGCATTCAAGATGTGAATCCTAAAGTCTAAGAAATGTCTGTTGTACAGGCTAACTTTATGCTTATTTCAGTACCTTAAAACCCACTGTTATTGAGAATTTTTGTTTTTCAGCTTTTTTTTTGTTTTATATGCTAATCCTCTAATAGGATATGAACTTATTTAAATCTCATAATGTTACTCTTTGAATCCTCTTAGGCTCACACAAGACACAAGACCACGGGAGATGCAAAAGCAAAAAGCCTTTATTATCAGCTTGAGTTGAAGTCCAGCCTCCATGCCACAGTGATACTCTATTGGAGGGAATGGACCCCCACTTGCAAAAGGACAGGGTTTATATATGTTACTGACAGAGCAGGGTAGCTTTTTTTTTAGGCAGTTTAGGGTAAGTTTCCACACAGATGTTTTATCATAGTTAAGACCCTGCAGAGACAGATGGTTACTTGATATGGGGGCAGTTACATATTTCCAGGCTTTAGCTTCCTCAGTTTGTTTCTTTTATCTTTATAGCTGCATTCTTGACTTTAGTGATAACTTCTTAACATTTTTAGACTTCAACAATCACAATCCCAAGTTAGATACTGCCACAATGTACATTTTACAGATGATAAAACCAAATCACGAACATATTAATCTGTCCTGTGTTCAGTTATTCAGTCAAGATTAGAATCTGAATGGAGGGAGGAGGAGGGATCAATTAATTCACAATTGTGACAAATCAATAAAATGAATAAAAAAAAAAGATTAGAATCTGAATCCATGCAGTTTACAGAACATGAACTTGATAGTCCATGATCGAGGGATACCTCAAATTGTTAAGGGGTGTATGCTTCAAAAGGGGTTCAGCCATTCATGTGCACAAAGACAAAGGAAGCAAACTCTTAGTTTGAAAAACTTTAATGTAATTGGTGTACAGAGAAAAGAACAGATATTACTAATAGAAGTCTGAAAAGCATACATCCACCCATGGGCAAAAGACAGGAAAACAGTTAAACAGGCTTGGTTCAAAGTGGGGCCACTGAAGCCCTAAAGCTTGCCACAAGAACTTCAGTTCAGCTTGCCACTGAACTGAAGAGACACAAAAATCCAAATATACCACATAATTCACCATGAAATCAAGGTAGCAGCTGCCTTTCTCCTGCCAAGACCAGAAACAGCCTCCCCAAGTGTCTTTCACCCATGTGTCTCCTCCAAGATTCTCTACCTGTCTCTCTTCCCATGTCTCATCTATTTTGTTTCCCCTACCTTTATATATCCATCCCTTGCTCCTTCCCACTTGCCCTACCTTTAATCAGGAAGTCCTATTCATGGCAAAAGGATTTGTAAGCCAAGGAAGCTGTATGTAAGTGGGAGAGTAGGGGAAAGAGCATCCATACAACATTCTTCTCTCTTTCACAGAAATTTGTCCATAACTCTCTTAATCATTACCATAGTTTTTTGTTATTTTTCTTTGTGTTCTTTTTTCAATCCAATCTCATTGCTTTACTTTTTCATTTTTTTTAAATTTAAGTACCTTGCATTTTATTGACCCCATTGGTCAATAACTATACCCATTGGGTATAGTTACCACTAACAAAGAACTGTAATCTTCGGCCAGGCATGGTGGCTCGTGGCAAAAATAGCAAAACCTAGTCTCAAAAAAAAAAAAAAAATAGTAGATGGTGTCATTTATATGTAGAAGATAGAAAAAAAGGGGGGGGGTGAAAGATAAACATTAAAGCCAACTCTTGAAAGATTACCACACATTCTTTTTTTAATTGAGTAATAATTGACATGTAACATTGTGTAAGTTTAAGGTGTAAATGTGCTTTGATACTTTAATATACTGTAGTACAATTACCACCTCAAAGTTAGTTAGCACCACATTCGCGCCATAGTTCAATCATTTCCTTTTTGTGATAAGAACAATTAAGATCTAGTCACTTATATTATCATATATCCATACTATACTGGTTAAGAAATGATGGAAAGTTGTGTATTGTGGAAGCAGATGACTTATTCTCAAGTATTTTGGAAAAGTGTGCTTTGATTATGTCATAGCCAATCAGAATGACACTTCAAGATTATATAGAGGGCTTGAGGTTTTCTGCAGATCTCTTTTCCCTAACTAGATTATTTTCCCTTTGTTTGTGGACTTCTACACTTGATTTTAGCCAAAAGGCTGAGAAGCGACATAGTTTTCTTATTCACAACTTGGTGTACAAGTAATTATTGTATGCCTACTATTTATCAGGTATCTGTGTTATGTGTAGGAATGAGAAAATAAGCAAGACACAATGTCTTCCATACTTATAGCATATATTGCCTTCAGTTTCATCCTTCTGTTTCTATTTTCATTCTATCTTTGCTTTAGTTCATAGGGCTCCGAGGTGCAATGAGGTGAGTGACAGTGAGTTTTTTATTGTTCCAACCCTTTGCCTTTTGGCATCTACTTACAATGGCAGAAAATAGAAGAACGTGAATAGAGCTTCCCAGTAAAATGTCCTTTCGACAGCTTAAAGCAATATTTGTTTTAATTTGGGAGTGTTTCAAGTCCAACTTAGTCTATCATTTACCTCCTGACAGCTTGATAACCAGGGAGCAATAATTTTCTTATCTGTGGACTGTTTAATGAGATCTAGTACCACCCTGGGAACAACAAACTAAAGCCTTTTCCCAGATGCCATGTTCTAAGACTTCCAGCTGGAGAAACCTTAACTATGTGAAATTCTGATTACTTTAAGTCAGGATTCAGTCTTCTTATTCAGAACCAAACAAAATCACCTCTGGCTTGCTGCCTCCTGCCTTTCTGGCTCTAGGCCACATGATCGTCTAATTTGCAGTTTTTCCAAGCAGAGGTTAAAAACTGGCAAATGTGCCTGAACAGCAAGCAAGTGCATCAAGACTAACAGAAGCTTTGAAAACTGTTGTAGAAATAGCAAAACACAAAGCCTTATTAAAAAAGTCACTGCCCCTTTTATAAAACAAGCTCTCTACCTTCTTCGTTGTCCTTTACCAGGTTCTTTGGGAGCTCTGGGTCCAGGAAGAAACAATCAGTTTCCTCCCTTTTTGTTGCCCACAGGTAATTATACTAAAAGTCTGTAGTAGTAAATCTTATTACACTTGAGTACATTATGCATTCCAGAACAGAAGGTTTTTGCTGGAAAGCTTTACTGTTAGATTTGATTTGCATTTTTTTACTGGATACTTTTCTTTGCTCCTTGAGGACAAGCATGTTAAGAATTTCTTGTGCATAAACAGAATAGCAAAACACAAAGCAGTCAATCCGTGGGTCTGAGTATGTTCTTAACAAGATTATCATGCCTTTGCTACACCTACTGTTTGGCGTGCTTAGGGTGAAGGAGCAGGGCAGAAATAAGCATGCCACTCATTGAAATAAGTGCTAAGTCAAATCAAATCAAATCTCAAGTATTAGACATTAAAATAATTTACTTCTAATTTTTAAAAACTTATCCCTAAAAAAAGACTTTGTATTGTTCATTTGAAGACACTGTCCAGCTAGCGTGGCAAAATTGCTTGGTTGGCCTAGTGAAAAACCCTTCACAGTGGGTAATTCATTCAAGGCCTCTCCAACCTAGAAAATCAGGGAGTCAGTCTAGAGATGAGCCCTGACACAACCCAAAAGCTGGCTATAGTTTGCCCTTCCCCAAGCAGCCTATCAGGCGGCTAGGGCCGAGCCTAGGCCACCTCCCAGGGGCCTGGCCAGAACTGTGGGTCTGAGTAGCCAGTCTGACCGCTTGAGGGCTGCGGTCGGGTAGGTTGAGGCGATGTAAGCTTGTTCGGGAAGAAAAGCCCGAGAGCTGGCTGTCGGGTGTTCAAGTAGAACAGGTTGCAGCCAGGACAGTTCAGCTGGCGCCGGATCCGCGTCGGGGACAATGCCACCAGCCCTGCCTGCACTTCAACTCCCGGCGTGCAAGGCGTCCGTGGTCCTGACAGCAGGGTGACAGGCTCGGCCTGCTTAACGACCTCCCGGCCGGCAAGCCTGCGGTCATTCCTCCCACCGAAGCGCCCTTTAATCCAATCGCCTGGGACTAGGCCCCACGAATCAAAAGCAGTTTCCTAAATTCAACCCTGTAAACTCGGCGTCAGCCAATAAAGTGCGCTGATTCGGACCACGTGACAGTAGCCGGGGCGGCGCTCCCGCGGCTCCCTGACCTCTATGGTTTTCGCGGCTCGCTAGAGGGCGTGTGGTCCACTGGAGGACTCCCTACATTCCTCCTCCATTACCTCACTGCCTCCGGTGACTGCTGGGATATCGGAGGACTCGGGTCCCGGCTCGACTCAATCCTCCAGCTGCCCGGGAAATCCCTCCAGCAGTTCTTCCCAGCCTCCACCGTCGCCCCGCCGCTTCCTCCTCGGCCCGCCCGCCGGCCTTCATCGCCCCGCCCCGTCCGCGCCGTGCGTCCGGCCCGCCCGCCGGCCCGCTTCTCTCGGGGGCCCCCACCCAGGCGCATGGCTCCATGAAGCAGGAGGTGAAAGCAGAGCGCGAGAGGTCCCGTCCGCCCCAGCTGCGTCTGGGCCAGGAGAAAAGGTGGGAAACTCGGCTGAATCGCGCCTTCATCTCTCCCACTGGGCCTCCCCGCCCCGGGCAAAGCTGAGGGGCCCAGAGTGGACCCCGGCGTCTGGGCCGCGTAGGGGAGGGGTTCGGGGCGTCGGTGGAAGGAGGCAGGCGGGCGGGGCCGACTGGCCGCGTGTCCCCACTGAGGTCTGGGGGTCGGGAGACCTTCCTAACGAGGGACGGGCGGAAGCCCCTGCCCTGCACCGCTGGGCATGGCTCCAGTTACTGCTCCTTTCTGCACTTCCTCCAGGAAGCAGTTTTTGGGCCGGGTAAAGTTTGGGGGCTCCGGCGCCGCCTCGCGGACCCCCACCTCTGGCCTGCCGCCCCCTCCCCCGCCCGGCGTCTGGGTTCCACCCCCGCGGCTCGGCCCTTGATGCTCTACCCGTCGCTCTGTCGTCTCCTCAACTCCGCCCCGAGCCCGGTCTTCTCATTCCCCACCCCCTCTACTCTCACCTTTCACCTTTTCCTTCTGCCAGCTTTTCCCTCCCGGTGCTCTCCTTTTCCCCCTATCTTGTCCTTTCTGCTTCACTGTCATTACCCGTACTCTTTCGCCTGTTTTTTTTTTTTTGTTTTTTTTTTTCCAACCACACCCTGTCTCTCCTTCCTTATTCACCCAGAGCTCCCGTTTCCATGACCCCTCCACCTTACACGCTGGGTTTTTTATCTCCCTTCTTCCCAGGGCTGTGGGTTTTGCCCTTCATTCTTACCCTCCTCCATTCCTTGTCCTGATGTGAACTCCCGCACTTTGTGCCACACTCCCCCTTATTCCTCTGGGCCTATCCTCTTTCACTGCCCTGTACTTGGAAAGAGTGGGTGGGGCCTGGATTCTCCTGTTTACATCTTTGGAAATAGCTTAATTCTCTAGTACTAGGGGGTGGGGAGAGTTGGTGAAGAGATTATGAAGAGGTATATGCAAGATTAAGAATGGTTGATTCTTACCAACAGTTATCTCCACGTGGGGTAACAAGATGTCCTGTCCTTGGGACCCAGGTCCTGGCATACAGGCCAGTAATTCTTCAGCACCATCTTTGCAAGGGAATGTTTGTGTTCTGAAACCACAGCCTTGAAATGGTTTATCTTGGCCTGAGAGCAAGTTTTCATCTAAATTAGCTCTGGAGGAAGTTTTAATATGTGTCTCATGTTCAGGTTCAATAAAACCTTTGATCCTCCGTATCCTCCCTTGGTGATGACGCCAAGGAATGAGGTGATTCAGTGCATGGAACTGCTATTGCCACCTTATATTTAGCTTTTGAAGTGTTTTGAAGAAGAGCCTGTTCCCTGGCTATTTTTTTCCTAGAAATTGCTGGTTAAGTTGTAATTTTTCAAAATCGTATCTTACTGCTGCGTTACCTTGATTTTGTTCTTTTACTGTTCTTGCATTTCCACCTTAGGTACAGGAAGAAGGAATGGAATCAGAAGGAAGAAAATTCATTTCTGAAACAAAGTAGCTCTCCTCTGTTATAGCTGCTCCTCTGGCAATACAAACTTTTCTGCTTTCAGTGAGTATTATCTTGTATATATTTAGAAAAAAATTTCATGGGTTTCTTGTTTCCGGCCTGTTGTAGGACTTTAGGTTCTTGGTTTACTTTGTTACTTGTATTTTTCTACTTCTGGGGGAGGGTCCTTAGTATTGATGATGTTCCTTTTAAAGTAAATCAAATGTGCAAAAAACAAGTTTGTTTTTCATACTCTCATTATTTACCACTTAGATGGTGGTATAGCATTGTGCTTACCCTTTATGTCTTTAATTCATATCGTCTGGCTTCCACCCTTCCCTAAATTGCTTGTTTGGCTTTTGGGTTTTTGATTGTTTTTTTATTAAAGACAACCAAAGATGTTAACACAGTTCCTGACCAAGGTCAATTATTGGGTCTCTTCCATACAATTACTATTTTCAGAGATTTATGAAACCTTTTGCTCTGAATATGCCATAGTAATATTCTTGAAAATAATTGAATTTTGCATGTTAACAGTTTTCTGGAAAAATTTCTGTTACTGCTACATCCTCTTGAGCTTAATTAATATTGATACGATAAATATTTAAGAGACTTTTTCATAGTTCTTAACATCTTACTGGAAATTCACATTCCCTCTGTGAGGGAGGCAGGGGATAAATATTTTCATCTTACAAAGGAGAAAAACAAGCCCAGAAAGATTTGGCACCTTAAGGCTGGGCATGGTGGCACATGCCTGTAGGTGGCAGCCTAGGAAGCCACAGCCGGGGCCTGGGATCCCCGTTCGAGTCCTGCTGTGGGCACGTAGCAAGACCTAGTTCCAAAAAAAATAGCTGGGCTTGATGGTGCGCACCTGTAATCCCAGCTACCTGGGAAGCTGAGGCTGGGGATTGCTTGAGTCTGTGGTACCCCGGGCAACATGAGCCTGCGGTTCCACAGGCAAAAATAGCAAGACCTAGTCTCAAAAAAAAAAAAAAGATTTGGCACCTTGCCATAGGTCACATAGTAAGGGGGGAAAGCATCTAAAAACAAAACAAAGCTTTTGACTCCTGTGTTCATGTTTTCCTTGCATTTAAAAAATTTTGTTTTAAAAACGTTATATAGGTAGGTCTATATTTTGCAGAGAAAATTATCACACAACCTGTGTTTTCGATATGTGTATAATGAGTCTTCAGAAATATAGAAATGATTATGAAATGATTATCACAATGTTTGTGGGTTTTTTCATCATTATCCTGGAATGATTCCACAAGTAGACCAGAATTAGTGCTTAGGTGCCATTTCACTACTCATATAATTACTAAATTGAATTTTGGTTCAACTCTCTGTGTTCCAAAGGAAACAACAGCTTGTTCCCTTCTGTAAAAAAGCTTGATTTAAACAGACATCCGGACACTAAATAATAGCTGAGGAAAATGCAGGACTTTTTTTGTTGTTGTTATGGTCTCTTATCATCCAAATCTGCTTCCTTTATTATAAAGTCATGACACTGAGTAAGCTGTTTTGAGATTTGTCTTCAGAAGGTGAATCTGAATTTTTTTTCCTTCTCTAGATATTTAAATCTAGTTACTACTTGAAATGTAACTCGTTTGACATAATACTTAATACTTGTACCACTAAATTCAATATATATATTATTTCACTAGTATTGAATGTATGTCAAGATAATACAAAAGCATATTTAGTCTCTTTATGCTTTTTATATACAAAAGCATATTTAGTCTCTTTATATACATCTTTATTAGAAGCCACTGTTGTCCAAAGAGGATAAATGTCAAGGTAACTAGGATAATAATCTCACACTAATATTTTTTAGACTACAGTCTAAAGAATAGAATTTCTTATAGATTCTTTCACGAATTTATTTCTCTAGAACATATACAAACTTAGAGCTGTGTTTTTATTGCCAACCTTACTTTCATTAGTAGAGTTAATGGTAGTGTTAGCAGTAGTACACACTTTAATAAAGAGTAGTTTATGTGCCAAAGAACTGGCAGGTGCTTTCACATCTTACTCATTGGATGATCACAAATAACCTTCTGTGGTAGCAGGAGCCCAGTTCATGGAGATGGGACAGCTTGTCTGAATTTGCGTCGTCAGTATATAGTCAGCCAGGTTTGGGGTTTGAACCCAGATTCTAACTTGAAAACCTAGAGTTTGATCAGTAAAGATGGAAGCTGCTTTGAGAAGACATCAGCCTGTTGTTTTCTTACCAGGAATTAAAACCCTCCTACCTAGCCAGTCTTCTGAAAACTGGTCTTATACCTTTTTTTAAAATATTATCCCTGAAATTATGACATACACACACCCCCACCCCCAGCAGAGCTACCAGTGAGTCGCTCTTAAAGCACCCTGTTTTTCAAAAAAATTTTTTTTTCTCAGGTGCAATTTAGAAATGCTTGAATTATCAAAGGAAAACCTTGAGCCACCTGAAGTTCTGTGATACTTGAGGCCAAGACCAACACTGATGGGTGTGTCCTAACAAAGACGACAGCTTATTGCATGAATTAAATCAAGATGTGAACTTAGGAATATTTGATTTAACTTTAGAATGAACTCCCTATCCATTTAACTACTGAGCCCTCTAACAGTCACTGTTAAACTATTCCTTTTTGAACAGAATAGACTGGACATTGTTGATAAGAATAGATGCTTGTAGGCCAGGCATGGTGGTGCATGCCTGTAAGCAGCAGCCTAGGAAACTGAGGCCTGGGCCAGGGATCATGGTTTGAGTCCCGCCAGGGGCACGTTGCAAGACCTAGTTCCAAAAAAATATAGCTAGGTGTGGTGGTGCGTGCCTGTGATCCCAGCTACCTGGGATGCTGAGGCTGGGGATTGCTTGAGTCTGTGGTACCCAGAGCAATGTGAGCCTGCGGTTCCACACGCAAAAATAGCAAGACCTAGTCTCAAAAAAGAATAGATACTTGTAATTCAGTCACTTTAAGCTTCTAACTAACACCTTCTTTAGTTAGCACCTCATAGAGGAACCAGTTGTACTTCCAGCATTCTTTTTATTCAAATAAAAAAAGTGAACTTAAACATACTATGAGATCTGTAGATAAGATTGTTATGTTGCTGACTGGGATTATCAGCTGCCTGACACAGCTATGGAACAAGGCACAGCATCCCTGTGGGTGTCCCCAGTTGCCTTTGGTGTTGACCTAAGTGAAGGGTGGTACCCCTTCAGTGTTACATATTAAGGATGTATTGATATTGTTTAGCACTAAAAATACTTTATTTTGTGTTCCCATGATTTAGGGATCTTGAGTAAAAAGTAACAGTACCTGGGTTTGGTGGTGTGCGCTGTAATCCAAGCGCTGGGAGGCAGGAGGCCATTGCTTGAGTTAGCGGGTTTGAGACTTCCTCAGGCAACATAGCAAGACCTGGTCTCGAAAAAGCAGCTGGGTTGGTGGTGTGCACCTGTAATCCCAGCTACTTGGGAGGCTGAGGATCACTTGAGTCTGCAGGATTGGGACTACCCTGGGCAACATAACAAGACCTAGTCTCAAAAAAGTAAATAATAAAAAGTAAAACGGTAATTCCTGTTATTTTTTCCGACTTTTTGTCAAATATGGATAATTGTCAACATCTGGTGAAAATGCAGTTTTAACTAGTTATTTCATATTGATCTAAAGTGGACAAGCAATAGGAAAATGGGTGACCCTTACTGGCTTTTGGAATGACCTTTGAGTTGATCTGAGTAACCAGTTGAAGGCTTGGAAGGTCTTGGTAATACACACTTTCAGAAAGCAATGGTTTTTACACTTGATCCCAGTTCCTTCCAATGATTGGCTTCATGTTGACTGTTCAGTTACTCTACTATGATCAAAGTACCCTTGTTGGTAGTTTTATGAGGTTTGGGGGAAGGGTGAGAACAAACTCACACATGTTTTTGTAAGAGATAGAATATGCGAGTAGGAGTTTTTGTTTTAAGCTGACGAAACAGCTAGTTAGTGTATTATATCAAACACTGTTATTCTAAGGTGCCTTCTGCTATAATCAGAGCTGTAGGAGCAAAATATGTCTTTGTTCATTGTAGGGTGCTCTTGGGAACTGAACCTACAGCTACTTATTTATGGTAAGATAACCACTTTGTGAGAGTAGGATTAGAAGAGTCTCAAACTGAAGAAAAAGATTTGATAAAATTGCTTGCTGTTTTAAGCGCAAAATCTTTATTTACTACAAATACCCTGGTTAACATTCCTTACCAGCTCACTTCATATTTTCTGAGTTCTGACAGATAAGTAAAATATTAGCACCTTTAAAAGCAACCTTTCAAATAACTGAGTAAAAGGAAGAGAGAATGAGTGGGTAGGACAGATCAACTAAGACTGGCCATGTGTTGAAAACTGTTAAAAGTTGTATGTTGGGTTCTTTATGCTATATTCCCACTTAATGTTTGAAATTTTTCATAGATCAAATGTTTATGGAATAAAATTTTAAAGAAATGCCTTCTGATAGGTTTTTTGTTTGTTGGTTGGTTTGTTTTTTTAAGACTAGGCCTCGCTATTTTTGCCTGTGGAACTGCAGGTTCACGTTGCCCGGGGTACCATGGACTCAAGCAGTCCCCAGCCTCAGCTTCCCAGGTAACTGGGATTACAGGCACATGCCACCATGCCCAGCTGTTTTTTGGAACTAGGTCTCGCTGTGTTGCCCTGAGACTAATTGAGAATTTCAGTTGACTTGTGTGCTTAGTGACCTCAAGAGAAATGTTTGAATCTAAAGAGCCATAAGAATTGGGTTGGTTCCATTGATTTCAAACCATTTGTTTGGAAGGCTGTGGGAGATTTGTGACATCAACACTTATCAGTTGTGATCATACACCACTGCATATCAGTAGTTGTAACTGGTGTGTGGGTTTTGGTGTGCTTTGAAAATGCGTTCTATTGCTTGGTTGTGGGGTGTTTTACTCGTCGATAGCTCATAACGACTGTTAAGGCACATTTTGAGTTGCCACCATCTTAGGACATTTAGCTCTTCAGGTGTGCTCTTTTTTAAGAATAATGAAAGATTTCTTTTTTAAACATTTATTTCATTTATTTTCTTTGCTTCCTTTCAGAGTTGGAGATATGTAGAGGTAGTCTCAGGACTCTATTGGTCCTTTTAAGACTCACCTCTCTAGAGTTAGTCCTATCTCTACACCTAAGCCTCCTGCCCACCATTATGCACAGGTAGAATGTTAAGAACTCAAAAGTCAGTGATATCCATCTGTGGACTGAAATGCTAATAGCAAGGGATACTGATCATTTTCATGGTGGTGGCTGAGATACTTACTTTGGGCTTAGGTTTTGATTGTTTTTCCTGCTCCATTTTTGTTGGCAAGATTCCAGAAACTGTTTAGTATAACCTTGAATGTAATTTTTGTGTTTAATCATGTCTTTAGGAAAAAGACTGAATTTAGTAGATGTTATTGATAGGTAACAAAACCCAGGTCTTCGAGTCCTAATAAATGGATTGTGACCCAAATTCTAACTGCCTATTCAGTGATAGTCTCACTGGGGAGGTTATCTTGCCTAAATATACGCCCAAGATTCTTTTGTGAAATAATGTTACCATCATCTACTATGTTGAGTGGTTTGGAGGATTTGGTGAAATACTGTTTAGGACACCTGTTCAGTGCAAGTATTGCTGTAAGCCTTGTGTGCGCAGCAGAGTTCCCCCCTCCAGAGTGTTCATCCTAATGACAACAATCCAGTGGGAACCCAGATGATAAGAACAGCTAAGTAATATGCCAGACATTATTTTAAGCACCGTATGTATATTATTATATCCCACTTTGAAGAAACTGAGTCATGGTAAAGTTAGTCCCAGAGTGCTCAGAGTTTGAACCCAGACCACCTACTTCTGGAAGCAGGAATTTTAACCAAGACATACTGCTCCCTCTCTTAATAGTCTAAACAAGACAACAGCATCCATGCTCAGAAGCACTTTAGTCGTTGGAGCTTTATTATTTTAACATAAGGCTTTCTCAAGAGAAAACCCAGGTTTCAAGCAAGATATTGAAGTATGCAGGCTGTTACTCCTTGCAACTTTCATTTCACTTACATTTGCCCTAGATGTGTGTTTTGTTACAGATCAGCATATATCATGAGCATAAATAAGTCTCTTCCAACTGAAAGTGGCAAGTTGATTTTAGAGAAATGATGGCATAGTAAATGGGTACTGCTTAAACATTTAATTTGATTAAAAGGTTTACAGTTTGCAAACACAGTGCTGTGGTATAGAGCAATGCCTAGAAGGTAATTATGTGCTATATTTCTAAGTCACAGGGAAAATTTGTTGGGGGCATGGGGGGATATTTGGCTTAAACTAATACTGGTAATGAATTGAGAAATTCAGAATTTTACAAACTTTGGTTTTATCAGCATCAAATTAACTAGAATCTATATTACTATTTCTGTTGATTATTGACTTCAGAAAACAGGATTGTTACAGTGTTGCAAGCTATGTATTTTTACTTAGCCTTTTAAAGAAAAAAAGTAGTGAAAAATATTTCTTTCTCCCCTTTATAGCATCAAATGGGATGCTCTGGTTTTCTGGCCTGTCTGATGCCACTTCCTGAATGGCTTTGCATCTGAGCCTTGCTATGACAGGGCAGAAATGCTACCTCATAAAAGGACTGAAACTTGGGTCATTTGTGTGAATAAAGGTTTCTGCTGGGTTGTAACTTTTGAATAGCATCCTGAAAAGATAGACGTGTAGAAATTGGAGTAAGTTCATAGGAAATCCAAAGGCAATGAGTAAGGCATCAGGGAATGAGAGCTGTGATGCCAGAAAGGTGGGAAACTTGTGCAAAAGGTGTGATCTTTTCAGAATGGCAGCTTGCTGCTTTTCACTACGACCTAGACTGAAATTACGCAAATAGATTTAGGTTAGTGACAAGGAAAACACTGAAAGGATGTGGTTAACAAGGGAAAGTTTCTCAGGGGTTCTTTAAAAGTAAATGGTTCAATTTGGAGCCTCTAAAAAGGTAAAGCAACCTGATAAATAGACAGGTGAAGTGCAACTTTCCAGTCAGTCTCAAAATGTCCTTTACCAGCCTGAATCCGGCTGCCACCTGCCCTCAGGATTCCTGGGTAAGAGGCAGTTGCTCTTTGCCAGCTTCCATCTATGGTGATCATAAGCTTTATGAAGAATAGAGGGCAGCACCCTTTAGGAAAAAAGAGTTCCTGACCTGGAATGCATTGTCTGTTCTAGCCTTACTGCTTTGCGATCTTTTGTGATCATATGATCTGGGTGACAAAGAAAATTTCATGTCTCTTCCTTATTAATTTTTGTTTTCTCTATTTAACCATTCAAATTAATGCTTAACTGTTCTCATTTTGGTTAGGGTTCTGCAGCATTCCAGACCTCAAGCACTGAATCAGGATGGGAAAAAGACGTTGTGTTCCTCCACTTGAGCCCAAGTTGGCAGCAGGCTGTTGTGGGGTCAAGAAGCCCAAGTTATCTGGAAGTGGAACGCACAGTCACGGGAACCAATCCACAACTGTCCCCGGCTCTAGTTCAGGACCTCTTCAAAACCACCAGCATGTGGATGGCAGCAGTGGGCGGGAGAATGTGTCGGACTTAACTCTGGGACCTGGAAACTCTCCCATTACACGAATGAATCCCGCATCGGGAGCGCTGAGCCCTCTCCCCCGGCCCAATGGAACTGCCAACACCACTAAGAATCTGGTGGTGACTGCAGAGATGTGCTGCTACTGCTTTGACGTCCTCTACTGTCACCTCTATGGTTTCCCACAGCCACGACTTCCTAGATTCACCAATGACCCCTAGTGAGTAAAACAGTTGGGTGCAGGTGACAGTGAGAAGGGCATGATGGCATCTTTCTGGAACCATACTCTTGAGAGAGTCTACTGCCTAGAAAATGTTTGACCGTAATTTGGGCAAAAGGTAGTGTTACTAAAGTGATGAGAACTATGCAAAGAATACCTAGATGTTCACTGATTCAGTAACAGAGAGAGCCTAGGTTTTGTCTGGAGGCAATATATAGGCTTGTTAATGTTCTGGAAATCAAGAGTCATTCTTGGCTCTTTTCGTCGTTCATATGGCAGTGAGTGAATCTGCTGTTCTCTCGACTGGAGAGGTCACGCCATTTGTGGACCCCAGTGATGTGGAAATCCAAATGAACTGGAGTGTCAATGGGGCCTTATTGGAGCCTAGGAACTCATGTAGTGGGAACTTTGATGCTCACTTTATTCCTCAGCATTCCCATAGCACTATCTTAGGACTGCTGAATGTCCCAGATTGTCAGCATCTGCTTCACTGTTTTTAGTTCAAAACTGTTGTTAGTTCAAAACTTTCCCAAGTTTCCTCACGGTATCAGTGACTTAAGGAACATGTACAAAGCATAAAGTGAAGAAACTCATGCCAATTTTTTCTTCCTTAGAATTAGAACTAGCTCTGAGCTAGCTATTGCTGCTTTTTTGACGTATGTTTTTAGGAGATGCTGCATTCCTTACTTTTAGTGCCATTCTGAGTACGTGTCCAGTGCCAGGAGGCAGCAAGTAGCAAGGGTGAATAAAAAGTCCTGGTTCTGGGGAAATACACATAAAAGCTACATATATTACACACTGGGTGGAGTGGAAGGGGAAGTTACTCGTATGTGATTGTGTCAGAGGAACTGTAGAGAGAAATGTGCTGACTTTTTAAGGAAGTTTTGCCTTAAGGATACTACCGTTAGAAAAGCCCTGACTGGTGGAGATTCTGAACCTTGGTCTAAGTGAGATCCATTGTGTCCTTGCAGGAAAGGGACTTGGATTTGGAAGGGTGGGTGATGGTCTCAGCACATAGGTATGGACTATTTTTTATTATTATGTTCAGCAGCACCTATTTCCATTCTTTGGACAGTGGAAGTCTGAGTTATTTTTGGAAGTATTTATGAATCAAAGGTAAGGGCACAGAAATATGGAAGCATCTCAGGAAGAGAAGAATGCCTTATACCTTCTTTCTAAAAATATCTGTCACCGTCAATCTGATGTAACCTGATGAAGCCTGACTTTGGCCTAACAACAGAAACTAGCAACTTCTGCTAATAATAGGCTTACTTGAGGAAACATTTTTCTTTTCTGAAAACTTTTGAGCAATAAGTATACCTATGTAATTCCCAGGGCAGAATAATTGACAGCATTGTGAAGTTTCAGGGAATCCTTGCAGATATGATGGAATGCAGTTCAAACCAAATGTGTCTTCATGATGAAGGATGTTGGTGGGGAACATGGACACTCATATAAAAATAAGTGAACAGAAGAGGAAAAAGACCAAAAATAAAGTTGAGTCCTGGTCAGAGGAAGAGGAAAATAGCACATGTATTGGTTTCAAGTGCGTTCAGGCTGTCAACCAGGAACAAAGGAAAGGCAGGCTGCACAGAGAACCTTGCTTCGTGCCACCCAGTAGTTTGCAGCCAGGGTCTGCGCACAATTCCCAGAAAGGCAGAGTCCTTAAGATAGCTGGCAATTCAGAAAACAGCCTTTTGGGGGAGTAACAGAAATGAACCAGAGGTCTTCTTAACCATGATTGATTTGGGGCTGGAGAATGTTTTGTTTTGCTTTTTTAGTCCACTCTTTGTGACATGGAAGACAGGGCGGGACAAGCGGCTTCGTGGCTGCATTGGGACCTTCTCAGCCATGAATCTTCATTCAGGACTCAGGGAATACACGTTAACCAGGTAATGCCACCGGACATGAGAATTGTAGGTAAATTGCCTAGACCAGAAACAATTGGCTCACTGTATTTCTAAGTGGTAAAGTTTTTGAGTGTTCTTATGTTGGTAATCAGGAAATTCGGGGGCTTTAATCTGGTGAATCATTTATCAGTTCAAGTGTAGATAGTTAATATCTGATTTTTTTTTAGCATGTTAATGGCTAATAGATGTTCTTCTGTGTAACCCAGGGCTCATAAGTTTTCTGGCATGTGATATTAGGGCCTAACTCCAAGGCAGCCTCACTTAAATGTTTTCTGTCCCCCTCCAGTGCACTTAAGGACAGCCGATTTCCCCCCCTGACCCGAGAGGAGCTGCCTAAACTTTTCTGCTCTGTCTCCCTCCTTACTAACTTTGAGGATGCCAGTGATTACCTGGACTGGGAGGTGAGAACAGCCGCATTTGGAACTCTGCATCTCTCGTTGCATTTGGGTTCGGGTTAGTACATGGTAATGTATCTCCTTCATTGAGAGAGGGTATAAGAATGTGTAAGGTGAATTTGGAAGCAATTGTGGGTGATGCAAATGCCAGAAAAGGTGCTGCAGAATTAGAAGTAGGAAGAAATGTAAAGGCATTCTCCCACCTCTTCCCAGTCCACTCTGCTCCACATCTAATAAGAAATAATAATGGGGATAAGGGAAAATGTCCACTCTGCTCCACATCTAATAAGAAATAATAATGGGGATAAGGGAAAATGTTGCTCATCCCTTTTAGTGAAGCCCTTGAGTAAGTTACCGGTCAGGATGTGAAGAGTGATAAACTAGATCAAAATCATGTGGCATCTTCATTTAATGGACTAGATTAAAGGTGAGATAGACAAAAGTACTGTATGAGTTACTGAAAGAATTTCTTTTTTTTTTTTTTTTTTTTTGAGGCTAGGTCTCACTATTTTCCCCAGGGAACCATACACTCAAGCAATCCCCAGCCTCAGCTTCCCAGGTAGCTGGGATTTCAGGTGCGCGCCACCATGCCCAGCTATATTTTTTGAGACTAGGTCTCGCTGTGTTACCCCGGGCGGTCTTGAGCCTACTACACTCAAGCAATTGATAGTCTCAGCAGCGCTCTATGCTGTGCTTAAAGGCACACGCCACCCTGCCTAGCTAAGAATTTATTTCTATAACTGTATATAGACTCAAGCTGAAATTTTTTTGCCTCTATACCTGAGAGTCATGAAAATGAGATTCTCCTTCCTTTCAAACTTGAGTCAAATTGGTGAGGGAACTGTTGATTTTACGTAAATGACTGGCATTTATTTGGATGAGTTAAAGCCATTTATTTATTTATTTGTGTTTTTCTGTAGGTAGGGGTCCATGGGATTCGAATTGAATTCATCAATGAAAAAGGTGTCAAACGTACAGCCACATACTTACCTGAGGTTGCTAAGGAACAAGGTGGGTTAGACAAATGGAATTTGAGTGAACAGTACTGTTCAGTATTGTTAATTACAGTACAGGAAACGGGAAATGAGTGTGTTATCTTGTGGTACAACTGTACCAGGCGAAGAGTAGTGCCTTTTTCTTCTTTAATGTCTATCAAATTCATATAGAATCAGAAGTGAACTCACCAAAAATGTCAGAGCTGAGGAAAGAGAAGGGGTGAAGATTCCCTTTATTCATGTCCTTTTTGGCTTAATTTCAATGAATAGTTTTGCTTCTTGGCCTCAGGCTACTGTGATAATTATAGCAAAATTCCAACAATGATCTGAACCATATTATGGAATTCATTGTCAAGGGAAGTTGCACACATTGGTTAGGTTTGATCTTTTGGTCTTGATTTGTTGAACAGTATTATAGCTAGGAGGAGGCAAAACACAAACTCTTTATCTTTTAGATGTCACTAATTAAAGTGTTTTTGTAATGGGCAATTAAAGATAGTTAAATGGATTGAACAGGTTTTCTCTTTAAAAGGTTTACAAAAATACCTTTATGTGTTGCTTATGTAACATTCTGTGATGTGTAACCATTTTTTCTTTTTCTTGATTCGAGTTTGTTTTTAAAACAATATGTGAAACACACCTTGATAGTTATGAACCTGGAGTAGAGAAAAAACATCCAGTTCACTATGTCAGTAAACAGTTAAGTGTATTGAAGCAGAGTGGGTGTGTCATTAAGTAGAAACCTTTTAACCACCTCTCTAAGGTCATAAACTTGACCTTTTTTTTTTTTTTTTTTTGAGACTAGGTCTCACTATTTTTGCCTGTGAAACCGCAGGCTCACGTTGCCCGAGGTACCAGACTCAAGCAATCCCCAGCCTCAGCTTCCCAGGTAGCTGGAATTATGGGCACGCACCACAACAGCCAGCTATATTTTTTTGGAACCTCGGTCTCACTACATGCCCTAGGCGGAACTTGAACTGTGATCCCTAGCCCCAGCCGCTTCATAGGCTGTAGCTTACAGGCACGAGCCACCGTGCCCGGCAAACCTGACATTTTTGTACAAGGAGGCATACCATCAGTATTTTTAAATAGTGAAACGTGATGTAACTTAGGTAAATGATCAAATACACCCTTTATTTTTGTTTTTTTGTTTTTTGTCACCTGAACATTGGTTGGGAAAATTTTCAAAGTGGGGCGCTACTGTGGTTGTTGAAGAGATTTTCTTTGGTTTTCAATTTGATGTGTTTGTGTAAGAATGACAATTTGTGCAAATGCAATTTTCCCACCCTTCCTAAAGGAATACTTTCTATCCTGCTATTATTTCTCTAAAATAGAAAGCAGGACTCCGTCAAGTCATCAAAATGAAGGACAGTCACACAAAGGAATATAAGCTGCAGAATTTGTATTCTGTTTTCCCACAGACCAGCCCTGGGTACCAGCACTAAGTCAACCAGCCAGTCTACATTAGGACTGTGTTTACTCCTTGATGATTATACTGGGGTCACATCTGACAGGGAAGACGCAGGGGGAGAAGAACTGGGGACAGCCAATAATGGCATGTGTCAGGCTGTCATCTGAGCTCTCAGAGATTCTACTTGGACTGTCATCAGTAAGGTAGATGGGGCTCCAGGGATGTGGCCAGCACCCAGGGCGACTTCCCCTGCCCCTAGCCAACTCGACTGCTTCTCTTCTCTGACCGTGTTAGGACACGTCCCACTCTGGGTCCTATGCCCTGACCACAGTGTGCCTCTTTTCCTCAGACTGGGATCAGATCCAGACAATAGACTCCTTGCTCAGGAAAGGTGGTTTTAAGGCTCCCATTACCAGTGAATTCAGAAAAACCATCAAACTCACCAGGTAAACCACGATCTCATTTTCCTTGTCATTTAAAAAAATCTAGTTGGGATTGGATGAAGGGTACTTTTGGTGGAAAGGGGAGGAAAAAATTTTCTCTGCTAATGTCCCTATACCAAAGAAGCATGAATGAGTTTAAGCTCTGAGGAAACAGTGGCAGCAAAGGCAAAACCTCTGGTGTGCTGGGCCTCTGCAGCAGAACGGCAGCCGTGCTTAGGCTGCTGAACAAGTCTGGATGTCGTTACCAGACCCATTTGCTGGGAGTCTGAGGTGGGAGGTTAAAGTCAGGAAGAGAAGGATTTTGTTGCACAAGTTCAGAGTCCCATGATGCCGTCAGGTGGCTCATGAAAAAAATAGTTGGAAAATACTTTTTGTAAGAGTTATAAGAAACACCTCTGCCTGTTTGAGACAGATACATTTCTAGGGAAGCTGCCTGGTATAGTAGAATGTGCATAGACTTGGGGTCTAACTCCCAGTTCCCCACTTCCTAGCCATTTGACCTGGGTCAGTTACATTTCCCTCTCCTAGCCTGTTTCCTGTCTGTAAAAAGTGAGTGATAATGCATTGGGGTTGTTTTATGATGCAGTAAGATGAATTGTATGGAAAATTTCTAGCCCAGAACCAGGCAACATTGTAGGTGGTCAGTAGCTGTCAATTCTCTTCCCTTACCTACTGAAATGAGAAGTTTAACTTCTGTGGGCTTCTGTTGGCCCCCACATCTGTAAAATGATGAATAATCATATACTAACCTCACAGGTCTGTTTGGAAGATAAACCAGTGATTTTGAAATGCTTTGGACTCCAAAAAAAAAAAAAAAATCAAATACAAAGCATTATATTATTATTATTATAATTTATTTGAACAGCCATTTCCCTGTCAAAATTCAGGAATAATCACCTTGCAGTGGAGGAGTGATTACAGTGGGAAAGAGATGGCTCTGGGTAAGGATTGTCACACCCAGCTCCTGTGGTCTGTAGTAGGCTCCATAGGTTTGTAACACCCCATGCTTTGCATCCTGACTCATGGCTCTTTCCAGAGCAAGGCCAAAGTGCTATGAATTCTGTTCTGGTGACCCTGTGAAATGATATGGCATATTCATCTGGGAACTGAAACCTGTCCTGTGTAGCCCCAAGATCCTTTAACTTGCTTCATCAGAATTTGAATAGAATTAGGTATCTGTGCTCCCTTTGAGTTATAATTTGTTTATTGCTTTTCTGCAAATTGAGGTTGCATATCTGTCAATTTTATCACATTTTAAACAAAGTAGATAAGTAGTTTACACTGGGCGTTGGTGCAGCCATCTTCAAATCTCCCACCCCTGTTAATTTGATCCTGAAATTGTTCATCCAGACCCCAGTAGCAGATTGCTTAAGAGCAGCCTGATAAGCATATGTAGTGTTTAGAGGTGGGGTGTGCAGAAAATTCATTCTTGGGGGTGAATTGTGATTGTGCTTTTTCATCTTGTTCATTTGTAATAACAACATTGTTTTCTTGTGCTGTCTTTCATTTTCTGTAAGTACGATTGCTCTTGGTCTTCCATTTTATTCTTTAAAAATGTGGAATAAGCTTTTGGTTTTCTCTGCTGAGTGACTTTACAAAATGGATGTTTGGAGTTCCTAATACCCTTTCGTGTTTCCTTATACAGGTATCGAAGTGAGAAGGTGACAATCAGTTATGCAGAATATATTGCTTCTCGACAGCACTGTTTCCAGAATGGCACTCTTCATGCCCCGCCCCTCTACAATCATTACTCCTGACACACGGCTGCATGACCAGTCCCACCCCCCTGTGGCCACCAATGGCTATGACATCATTGGAGCAGATGCCTCCTCTTCCTGGTCCAGTTACTTCTATTACTGCACCATTTTATGATGCTAGCTTCCGTTGCCAAGTCTGCCCCCAGCTGACTGAGGGAGGGATGGGGTTGTATTGAATGAAACAGAACTTTTGAGGGGCCCAAGCCTTATTTCAGCCTTTCCTCAATACGGGGTTCCGTTGGATTGGGGCTCCTCCATGACTAGTGAAAATTACCTTATGGGTTCAGAAGACCCTTGGCATGCAGGTACCACTGGTGATTTGCTACCTGTATGTTGGCCTCATAATGGAAGCTGGAATTGATGATCCATGAAGGCTTAACCCCACATACATCCCTCCAGCCTCCCCAGATCAAGTAGGTGTATTTCCTTGGCAGTCTGGGCAACGGAGACCAACAAGAAACATTTTTAGTTTGTTCTAAATTCCTTTTTTTTAAACTTCCAGTTTGTGTACCAAGAGTTGATCACAACCTCCATGCTTCATAAGTGGACGCCATGTTAGGGTTGAACGTGGGCACCAAGAGTCCTTTGAGGCTCCTGGATAGAGACCCACACCAAGATCGGAAGCCCTTTGGATGGCGTTGCAGATCTCATTGCTCAATTAGCCTGGAAGGTTTAATTCTCATCCCACTATAAGTTGGATTTTCTGGCACTCTTCCTGCATTGAGTCTCCTGATACTGAACAGAGCTCTGTGGTGTAGCCTGCTGAGGAATGAACTGGGATGCCCATGGGAGGTCCTGATGTCATCGCTGCATGCAGTGTAAAAGGAGAGACCTCTTCCTTACCATCTGGCTACCTCACCCTTCTACTGGTAGCAGTGCCTATAACTGGATCTAGGTTCTCAGAAGGCATAGATGTTCAAACAAGCACTTGAGTTGGGTGTTAGAAGGACACGGCATAGGAGAGAATCCAGGGTCTCCAAGCTGTTTTATTTTCAGGCAAAATATTGAGGGACCTTTAAGCAGAGGAGTTCCTTTTTCTAATTTGCCTGTGGAAGTGGGAAGACTGTTGATGTTTCAGTCCTTTATAGGACTTTAAAAAAAAGCTCTGTAATTAAATAAGGTGAACGAACCTTTATCTTGCCTAACTTGCTGGGAATCTTCACCCCACCAGGGCAAAGTTCCAGATAGCTCATTTTATTCTAGGTCATTCAGACTTCATGTGGCATAGTTCCCTATCCCATTGTTGCTGATTCCAAATAGCTGTCAGCAAGATTTTCCTCCCTCTTTCCTATTCTTCATTCATTTGGTTTCAACAGTTCATAGAAGTTGAGAATTTGGAAGATGCTTTGAAAACTATTGTCACAGGCACTGCTGAAATTCACAGGAAGATGTGGCCAGTTGAAAGAAAAGACCCTGTGGGTGATACACTGGTTTTCAACTACATACTTAGAAAATAAAGTGGTTGGGTGTGAACACGGTGCTTTAAAATTTAAGTGGAGATTGTATGGCTTTCTGAAATGGGCAGATATTCAAGTCAACAGATCTTTTGAGTTATCTTCTACCAGGCATTGGGGAAGGGAAACAGGAACACAATCTAAAAAACAATGCACATGCTAGGCACCGTCCCATTTCTCGAATGAGCAGGTTTGCTTGGCAGCAACATCCTGTGTTATTCATAGAATATGGGACATGCAAGAGAAACAGGCTGACATCAGATGCCCAGGCCATGTCATATCACACCATCTCAAGGTTGGCACTGTGTTCTCATATTTTCCTTGCAGTATTAGTGGGGGGAGGGGGGGAGGAGCTTTTGCAGGTGGAGGGATTGTTTCATGATATCCTGCTGCTGAGAATAATAAATGTCTTATACAAACAAAAGTGACGACAGTTACTCTTTAGGTGCCATGGATTGATGTCAGGGTGGTCAGCTCTGGACAGAACTACCCACCTCAAATTTGTACAACAGTATTGATACATAGGGCTACACATTATTGTTTAAGTGTTCTATGTTAAAAGTTGTGTTTCATTTCTAAAGATTTAAAAAAAAAAAAAAAGCAAAAAAATTGGTGCTAAACTTTCACCCCTGAGCATGCTCAGTGAGACTGGCCACGCAAGCATTTACAGTGCCATGCTCTTCAAGCCTATTTTCTCATAGAAATGTTGCTCTATTTGTCTTCCCCAGTGTATAGTATGGTTTTTGTTTTTCGGGTTTTTTTTTTTTTTTTTTTTTGAGGGTGGGGCAGGACAACCTGCTATTTAAGAAAATGAACAGAAGAATTTTAAACCCACAAAATGGGAAGAAAAATCTGCGCAAGAATCAGGCTGGTTAAGGCCAGCACCACACTGAAGTGGGCTCAGTGGTTTTGGAGTGAAGAAGCCTTACTCCCTGCACATTCCCTCATGCTCCCATGTAAGTTCAACCACGGAGATATAGTAGAGTTCCTCCTACCTTATCAAGGGTACTCGGGAGTCAACCAAGGAAAACTGGCCCTGTAAGGAATGGCATTGTCAGTGTCCTGAAAGAGACTACTAGTTGGGAAGCAGCCTGGAAGTGTACAGTAATGGTCACCTCATGAAGATGTGTGGCAGGTGGCTCTCAGGAAAAATACTAAGTCTGGATCATCCATGTGGCAGCTTTGCATTGGGAGATGATGGCTCCAAGCTGGGACTGAACTGCATTCCACGCGCTCCACCAAAGTGGTGATGAGGGTGGCCAGTTCATGAATTGTGAGTGGTAGTTTTAAAGAGAAGGGAATGTTTGGTGTTTCCTTTGTCCTTGGGCTGCTCAAGCTGAACAGTAGATAACCACTGTTTGAAAGGAACCAGCCCAGCATGGCTGGTTTGATTCTGAGTTTGTTTCATCCCTAGCTGCGAGTGCCTTTTGGTCTGGAAAGCTAGCTTGTCTCAATACCCACAGCTAGAACATCCTCTCTCTAAGTAGGAATTGTCCTTGTTTTACATTAACTAAAATGAGAATGTCTTTGATCACTATAGTTTGTTGGTGTTGGATTGTTTCCACTGTGAGGTTCTTAAACTTTTTCGCTTCATAATATTAAAGCAACTCACATTTAGAGGCCCTTTCAACACGAAAGGTTTGTAGTTGAGACGTTATATTTTATTGTTTATATTAAAAATCATCTATACAAAAGTCCTGGGTGTTAATTTTAATATTTGCACAAGACCTGTTTTCCATAATACGTTAACACCTACGATTTCACTAACTGTTGATATTATTTTCTATTGAGATTCTGGAGCCTAGGGAGCTATATGTTGTTCTTGTTTTTTCTTATTTTATTTTCCTGAAGCAAGAGACTTTGTATGGCCTTCAGTGCAAAGACTTCAGACCATTCTTTGTATTACACTTGGTTGCCTCTTGGCTATATAACTTCTGAGTGCAAATCATTGAACTCTTTAATGAAGTATTGTAGAGAATAAATCATAATGGGTAAAAGTTGCTCTTTGTCCTTTTTTTTTTCTTGCAGTGGTGGTAGTCATCTCATTATTGAAGACAGCTAAACCAACAATATTGTCAGCCAGCACACTCTGTTCACAATACCCAGTAACCTTGCACTCATATTTTTTGTGGTTCGTAGCAATGCCACTGTTTTTTAGACCCAAGTTTTCTAACCTTATCTGCATGAACCCTTTAAATACTGGGCTTTTCTGGAAAGAATGTACATAGTTTTCATTAGGTTTTCCAGTGAAACTGACCTTACCCATAGAAATGTAAGAGGGGAAAATGTTCGAAGTTAAAGTATCAGTAATGTCAATCCATGCAAAACCTTAAAAGATTAGATTAGGTCTAATCTGACCTAAATGGAAATGTTTATGCTTTGGGGTAGCCCAGAAAGGGTAAGATGTGTTTGGAGTAAATTGCAAGGAATCATTTTTCAAATATTACTACATTGAGGTTATACACTTTTAACTTTCATCTAAGGCAGTAAAAAAACTTATAGATACCCAGTTCTAAGTTTCTCACACTTAACAAAACTCATAAGCATATAGCCACTGGTATACATGGTGTCAGCATGTATAGAAATAGACTACAAGCAACTGGTTAAACACAGTGTAGTTACAGTGAGAAACTTTTTTAAGAAAAATGGTTCTAGAGCGCCGGGCATGGTGGCTCGTGCCTGTAAGCTTCAGCCTATGAAGTGGCTGGGGCTAGGGATCGCGGTTCGAGACCCGCCTGGGGCCCATAGCAAGACCTAGTTCCAAAAAAATAGCTGGGCGTGGTGGTGCGCGCCTGTAATCCCAGCTACCTGGGAAGCTGAGGCTGGGAATTGCTTGAGTCTGTGGTACCCCGGGCAACGTGAACCTGCGGTTCCACGGGCAAAAATAGCGAGACCTAGTCTCAAAAAAAAAAAATCTTAAACTTAAATCTTGATCTGTTTAGGGGTCAGTTTGAGCTTATTTTCCAGCTTCTGTCAGGACTGTGAATCTCAAGGCAGCCTTTTGGAAATGTGTTAGCCAGGCCACAGCATGTAGTGTAATGGATGACTGACTACAGAACTCTCATCACTGCTAGATGTCGATGGAACTGCTGGGCAAGGGACAGAGGCTCCAGAGCTCTTCACTACTCTCACTATATGAGAGGATTAATTGGTGTGTGCTCAGCCTTTCTAGCTTCCTGACTAAAAAGTGATTAGTGTAGCGAGTTCAATCAAGATGTTAAGACCGGGTTTCTCAGTGAGTCAAAAACAAGTGCTAGTATAGCATGACGGAGTAGACCAGCCTTCTTAGGAACAGTGACCTCTCACATTGCCACAAAGTTTTAGAAATCAAGTCCAGAACTCTCAGGACAGCCTTCTAGAGATTGTGTGCTTGGAAGTTAAGGTCTGTTTCTAGAGTCACACAAAAGCTTCATATAACCCATTCCTTTGTATTTCTAAAGACTATTAATAGCATGTTTATTCCTTTGGCTTTCTTCATAGCCAGAAAACTTCAATAGCAGGTGCCAACGATTTTTTTTGTTTTAATTTATGAGAGAATAGCTTAAAGTGGGAAATTCTGAACATTTTCTATATGGAGAACTGGGAAACATCATTCTATAGTTGGGATACAGCATATGGAGCCTGGCAAAAAACATGAGCAATTCAGTCCACAAGAGATTACAAAAGATAGAAATTACTCTTTTGGTTGATAAAAAAATTAAATAACATCATTAAAGAAAAGTGTATTATAGCAAACATGATATATATGTGTAAGTTTGTACAATTACTGTATTTTCCTCTACCCTCAAGAAAGTTACCATGAAAATAACATCTAAGGAAGTTGAAAGATGAATTTCATTCAAGGGAATGCTTCCCTTATGTACCTTTAATATTCCTGCTCCCTCATCTTTCTCTGACTACATATTAAGGAATAGTTCCAATATCAGTAGCTGTCAGTAACTGTACCCCAGATTCTCTAGAGACTCACCTAACCCCAACGAGGAGTGACTTTTCTGTATATACTTTTTTTTTTAAACTTTTATACCACTTGCCTCTTTCTGGTTTATATCAACTACTTTTGGTGCCCTTCTTACTACAACAGATCTATGACTGGTTCATCTTTATAGTTTCTGGGTCTTATATGCAAGTGTTCATGATTTACTGAATGAAACTGTTGTATACAAGTCAACATTCCTATATGTATTTGTTATTTTCCTTCTCTGTCCAACTTCTCTCCTTCTGTATGTGTGCAGAAGATCCCAGGTGTTGGGTATCCAGCTAGCCCTCGGCCAGCACATGTTAATGTCCAGTAAGAATTTGGCATTCTTACACCAGCAAGAATGGCTCACATCCAAAGAACAGGCAACACAAATTGCTGGCGAGGATGTGGAAAGGAACACTACTACACTGCTGGTGGCAATGTAAACTAGTTCAACCACTATGGAAAGGGGTGTGGAGGACCTCAAGCTAATGAAAATGGAACTACCATTTGACCCAGCAATTGCTCTTCTGGGAATCTACCCAAAGAGACCTCAATGTGGGTACAAAAGGACACCTGTACCCGGATGTTTACTGCAGCACAATTTATAATTGCAAGGTCATGGAAACAACCTAAATGCCCCAAAACAGAAGACTGGATGGATGAAAAAAATGTGGTATATATACACGATGGGATATTACTCATCAATTAAAAATGACAAATTGGACGACTTCATAACAACATGGATGCATTTAGAAGAAATCATATTAGCAGAAACAAGCCATAAAGAAAAAGGCAGAAACCAAATGGTTTCACTAATGTATGGGATATAGTGAAAAATAAATAAATAAATAAATAAATAAAAGCCTTGAGGAAAGTCAAAACAAGCTAAGCACCAAAATGAAATGCACAACTATGAACAGGAGGGAAAGGGGGGGAAGGGAGTGGAGGGGGGGGGCAAACCCTTGAGATTACAAAGTTGTGAAATTTATATAAAAAAAATATATATATATATATATAAAGAAAGAAATTGTCATTCTGTAATGGCCTGCTGGATAATGGAAGAGAGACCTACACTGAATTACAAGTCTATTTTCAATACTCAGGTGCAGCATGTCCTGGGACCCTTCTTAAGACTTCTTTCCTGAGGCTCTGATCGACTGTATACAGTTAAGCTCTAGCAATACCTATAAGGAAAATAAGTTAAGGCTATTTTTTTGCCTTCCAAACAACAGAAATCCTGTAACACTGAAACGTATCTGTTAAGTTTTCCATTTTAGAACAGCCAGCAGGCTGGGCATGTTGGCTCATGCCTGTAAGCTTCAGCCTATGAAGCGGATGGGGCTCGGGATCATGGTTCGAGTCCCTGGGCCCGTAGTGAGACCTAGTTCCAAAAAAATAGCTGGGCGTGGTGGTGCGTGCCTGTAATCCCAGCTACCTGGGAAGCTGAGGCTAGGGATTGCTTGAGTCTGTGGTACCCCGGGTAACAAGAGCCTGTGGTTCCACAGGCAAAAATAGAGAGACCTAATCTCAAAAAAAAAAAAAAAAAAAATAGAACAGCCAGCAAATCATAGATGGGCCTTGCATGCTATGTGGCTATGGGCACATAACATGATAAAGGGGGATAGGAGGCTCATTTGTTGTTAGGCCTTTCAGTCTGTTGGTTTTTTGGTCTTTCTCTCTGCCTGTTTGGCTCCCTGTGTATACTATTCCATTTCAGCATTAAAGGCATATCAGATATACTAAGGTTCCAAAATTCTTCCGTTTGCCCAAATCAGTGAATCTGCCAGCCTGAAACAGTTTGCACAAGTAACAAACATACCCTGGAGCTAGTACACGTACTTCTTGAATTAGAAATGTGGCAGGCCATGTTTAATGTATGCACTCATGGCTCTGATAATGAGTATTTTACTGCAGGAATGAGGGGTTGGGTATTATCAAATGCCCGGTCCTCATTTGGGTCCCTTTTGGCAATTCTAGCACCTTTTGTGGGATGCTGAATTGAAAGAGGCCACCACTGATGGTAGCCAACTTGGATGAAGCTGAGATCTATTGTTCTCAGAAGGGAATATGATAGGGTGTGCCCCCCCCCTCCTGTTTAAGATTGCAGATTTCAAGGACAGGTAATGTTAAAATGGGGGAAAGACCTTAGCTGGAATTTCCCTTCAGGGGGATGCAGGGGGAAGAAAGAAGTGTAACAGATTTCCTGGAAGGCGGGAAATCAGGGTATATAAAGGGTGTGCAAACAAAGAGAGAGATTCGATTCGATTTAATTCGATTGGGATTCCAATATGGAGAGAGGATAGAGAGGAGAGATAGGAATTAGCCATCTTGTAAAGACGTGAGCCATGTGAGCTTGGCCATGTGGCCACCGAGGGCCTTCAACCCTCGGCTGGCCCAGGCTGGCAGCATGTGTGCTGAAAGCAGTTAAGGAGTTTGCAGATTTGAACTCCGTGTTGGAGTTTGCTTTGCTGAGTTTGATTTGTGTCTGAAAGAGGCCGTGCAAAAGTTAGGCCTGAGAAGAAAGTGAACTTTGCTGG
>PVHY01008142.1:0-63336 GCA_004024945.1 Uropsilus gracilis
TCCCCTCTCCAGGGCTCACTAGCCTCAGGGGGTTACCTAGGAACCTTAACCCCCTTTGCTCTCCACTGGCTAGGGAGCTCATATGGCTAGGGACCCAGGCACGCAGGCAGCCCTGAGGTGGCCTGCTCTTTTTTCTTATTTGTAATGTCCACATAGTCCTCTCCTCCCTTAGACCAGGGTATCCAGTGCCTAGTCTAGGGTGTGACTGGTTATTCCCCTTTGGAATTTGCTTCCATGTCTCCACATTCTCTCTGTCTCCAGGGCTTCCCTTTTCCTAGAAGTTTTGCTCGCCCTAGGATTCAAGAAGAACAGTAAAGAGCCACTGAAGGTTTTTAAGGAGAGTTAAGGTGATGGCAGATTTGACTGATTAAGGAAATCAAACAAAAACTAAGAAGGCTTGAGTAAGGTGGTAACAGTGAGGGCAGAGAGAAATGGAAGAATTCAAGAGATTGTTTAAGAGAAGGAAATTTCTAGGATTTGGTGGCTGGCTAGATGAAGAAAATGAGTAAGGGAGAAATCAAATTTATGACTAGAACCAATAACAGGGGCAATACTTATTCACTGAAATAGAGAGTGCAAAGCAGAACAAGTTTAGAAAGAAAATGAATTTAATTTAGATATGGTCACTGAGTACGGAAGCCTGATTACAGAGTGAAGAATGAATAAGGGGTTAAATAGAAAAAGAAATGAAGATACTCTCTCAAGATTTACTGCAAACAAGGAAACGAGAGAGCACAATAGCAATAAGCAAATCTAAGAGTTTTCCTCACATGTTTAAGTACTAATATGAAGAGGATACTACTGATGCAGGTTTGATTGAAAATAACTGAAGGAGCAAAGTCCCTGAAGAGGAAGAAATAGAAAAATACAGGTCTGTTATCATCTCTTATGATGATTGAGCTCCCTGCTCTTCTCTCATATCCCTAACTCCTGTTCCCCCCTTCCTCTCCAGCTTTTCAGTAACTATTACCATGTCAAGAGAAATTCATTAGCTAATAAGTATATTTGTGGATATCAAAGTATAATTTTAAATAATTTCTCTTGGAATATTGGTATTGCGAGCAAGGAAACAGTTTTATGGTCAGTTTCCTAAGAATAGCCTTCTGACTGAGTGACCACAGCTTCAAATTTAGAATTTTCTGTTTTGTTTTTTTTTTTTTTTTGATACTAGGTCTTGCTATTTTTTTTGCGTGTGGAACCGCAGGCTCTCGTTGCTCGGGGTACCACATACTATAGCAATCCCAGCCTCAGCTTCCCAGGTAGCTGGGATGACAGGCGCGCACCACCACGCCCAGCTATTTTTTTGGAACTAGGTCTCGCTACGGGACTCGAACCGCGATCCCTAGGCCCGGCCGCTTCATAGGCTGAAGCTTACAAGCACGAGCCACCGTGCCCGGCCTAGAATTTTCAATGTTTTATTTAAAGCAAAGCATCAGCAATCCACTCACAACCAAACTTAATATTTTAGTCACAAAACACACAAATCTATGTCCTATACATCTAGTCTGTCCAAGGCTTCACTGTGACTGATCACCACAAAGTATCTCAGCCAGTGGGGTTAAGTCCTGCCTTCAGTTCTCAGTGAAAGTCGCCTGTCTTCAAAGGGATGTCACTGGAGCAACTTCAAAGGTGTACCCATCAGTAGTTGGATGGTTGGAGAGAAAGGGGGGGGGGCGGTAATTTGGTCCCACATACTCTAAAGTCATAGTGATCAGCCACATATTATACCAATGTATAGCTAACTCATAAGGGTCTTTTCATCTTTATCATTCTTTCACACTCCTGGTTAACTAATGAGGTTTATCAGCCTCTCACACTGGGTAGGGTATTATCAGTCAATTCACACATGGGAGTAAAGCAAACAAGTTACAAACATTTAAAATCAAAGAAGGCCCTTTTTTTCCAAACCAGTAAAATCACAGTACTGTTGATACTGATGAATTTTCTAATACTGGAATTTTTATTTTTAATTCTGAAATACAATTACTAGTTGAGGCTCATGTAAATTCATTCATGACTGAAGCAGTACTGGTAAATGTGTTGTAATGAAATATAATGTTTGACTTATATTAATATAAATATTAATATATAGCCTTCAAAAGTCTAATTAGTTAAGATGAAAGTAGCTAAATCAGACAATATATAGTTTAGCAATTAAGTTTATAGTATTTCAGTCTGAGAGACTTAAGAAAAAGGAAAGTAACACAGTAATGTTCCTTAAAAACCATAATTTTCTTATTCCCTGGATAAACTGTAATCTTTTTAAATAAAGCACTATTTTAACAGTCCTAGTTAGGAAAAAATTGATTGTCATCACAGCACATAGTATAATAAAACTTGGTAAAAATGATGACAGACATATCAGTAAAAGATTATCTTGCTCCATCAGTCCAAACTTGAAATGCTTCAGATTTTAAATAAAATTCTGCTTTGACCCAAAAAAATACATCACATTGAAAAAATTGTGTCTGAATATATTCAGGAAGCATTGTAGGCAACAGACTCTTAGAGGTAAGAGAAAGGCACCTAAAATCAAACTTCCTATTCATTTTTAAGCTAAATGAAACAAATACAGAATCTAAAGCAAATAATTTTTTAAAAGTGGCAGTATTTCCCCCACTAAATTGAATCTCTTTTTTACCCCATTTATACTCTAAGTTGTGGCAAGAAATATAGCAAAAGTCATGGAAATGATACTTTCTATTTGATTTTAGTTATAAATAGATGAGGTGCATCATTTTGTGTTCTTCTTCAAAGAAAATGTTTTTTCGACAGTTTGGTCAAAGTGAAATGTTTTTATTACCCAAAAAATGTCATATTTGTCGTATGTTATTATCCAAAAGAGCATAGCTACTTTCAAGTCTAAGCTTTTGAAGAAATGTCATTGATATTATTGATCAACTTTGGTATCTGACATATGTAGGGAACCATTAATTATTCACATGATGAAACTGAGTTTTTCTTACTGGATTCTTGTATTTTTAAGCCATAGAAAGTACTCCAATGACACAGGCAAGTTAAGTTAAAAGAGAAAAAAATATTTTAAAGAGATAGAAACAGATTGGAAATAAAGAAGATAGGAAAGCGAGACTCCAGGGCTGAGAAAGTTCCTCAGGGAGTAGTAAAAAGAGTTTTAAGCTTCTTGTGGCTATTTTAAGAACCCCATCAGTCTTTAATTGTGATTGGATGAAGTCACAGAGGAGTTTTTTTTGTTCCAGTTTTGCCTATGAACTTGTTCTGTGTTACACTCATGTCCGTCCATACTTTACTTCCATAGACCCTAAGTGTACTTCTCTGTGGTGTCTTCATGTTGTTATTGGGTAAGGGGTTAGTCAATGAAGGTTCTCCCACTTGCACATAAGTCAATGCCCAGAGAACAAACTTTCAAGGGAAAGGTAAACACAGGGAGTTTATTTCCAAGAAAATGTAAAAACAAAAGAAAACCTCAGGGTCCATCCACTCACAAACATCTTAAACAGAAAAGAAATCCTGCTCCCACAGAAATCTTATTTAAGCTTTTACCTCAGTGTATTTCAATCCAAACCACCAGGTAGTGTCCTTGTCTTATGCCAGCAGTCAGTGCACTAAGTAGGAGATGAATTCCACAAGCAAACACCATGTCCAGTTTTTAGAATGGAAAAGCAGCTCACCACATCCAATTCGAGTCTCTGTCTCTCTCTCTCTCTCTCCCCCTCTCCTTCCCCCTCTCCCTTTTCCTCCCTCTCCCCTTCTCCCCTTCTCCCCCTCTCCCTTTTCCCCTTCCTCCCCCTTCCCCCTTTCCCCCTCTCTCCCTCATCCCCTCCCCCCTTCCCCTTCCTTTCTTCCCTCTCTCTCTCTCTCTCTCTTCCCTCTTTTTGACATCATGGCATTTCAGCAGTGCATCATGAATGCCTCCTTTTCACCTAGATCCACCTGAGCACCAAGCAGGAGCACTACACCAGAATCATTACTGGGTTCTTTGTTTTCCAAAGCCAAAATGTATTGCTTTTCGGCCTTTTGGCTAAGATCAAGTGTAGTATCTGTTCTTATCAGTTTAATATCTGATATGTCCTCTATCCAAAGCCAAAATGTCCCATCGGTTGTTCACACCTGTTCCTTTTATCACTTCTGCTAGTCCCCCTCTTCTTCAAGAGCAGAGCCCTGTTAATCCCTGCACACCACAGAAGGCCATATTTTCTTCTTACAACCCCCTTCCATCCTCCTGAAAAAAAAACTATGGATCCTGATGAAGGGCCATCAGCCACATTATAGCACAGTCAGTCTAGCTTCTATTCACCTGGAACCTGAAACAATAATGTAAGAAAGTTAAATCTGCATAATATTGCTAAGCTCTACTTGAGATTTACAATATCAAAGCAAAAGGGAAGTAACATTCTACTTCCTGGCAGCAATGTCTGACCATGCATGGTCTTTAAAATTTATTTTTCTGATAGTCTTTCCTTTTTTCCAATTCTTCAAGTTTTGTTTACCTACCTAGCCTAGCCCTAAAGGGTAATGTAAGTCTGTTCCTGCACCTCAATACTAAAAGTTATATTTCAACTGAAATAAAAGTTTGCAATAATTGATAATTTTCCTATAGAAAGTTATTTTTCATATAATTTTATTTGCTGTGGATGTATCAAAGCAACATTTTTGATGCATATGTAACTTTTAAATCTATCAGAATGTAGCTTGTCAAGTTTAATTTGCACAAATTAAATATAAGGAGTCACAGCTCAAAGCAGGTATTAGACTGAACCAATAACTGCACCTTCCCAGTCTCCACAGCCGTTTGCACTGCACTAATGCTCCATTCAGACCATTAGCCATTCAGTTGATAATGCTGAAAAGTACAGTGCCATTTTACAATATTGCCACTGGCTACTTATATATATCTTGTATTTTAACACTTAGGTTTATGGAAAGTTTGCAAACAGAGGTTCAAGAAATGGAATTCCTACAGTTTTCTAAAGGTTTAAGTTTTATGAGAAAAGAAGACTTTGCGGAGTGGTTACTCCTTTTCACTAACACTGAAAATAAAGACATTTATTGGAAAAATGTGAGAGAGAAGTTGACTGCCGGAGAGGTTAGTATTTACCTTTTTGTTATGCTTGTTATAAAGATGATGTAATAAATTACATATATGTATAATTTATGTAATTAAGGTAACTTCCAAATTAAGCAAGACTAAGTTACCCTATTATTTAAGAATAAAGAAGTTAAAGAATATACTCCAGTTATCATTTTCTAATGGGCGAATAATTGCTTAAGAATCGGTATAATAACCATGAGTTTTGTATTTCTAATAGAGTTAGAAATAAAACAATAAAGTTCACTGTCATCACTACTACATTTACTCTGCAAATCTTAGCCAGTGCAAAATAATAATATAAAAGAGTAAGTAACATTGTTTGCATATGATATCAAATTGAAAAACCATTAGAAATAAATTCTTTAGTAAAGTGCTCATTAAAGTGCTGAAATATTAGAAGTAACTATGCTCTACAAATTGCAAGGCATAAAATGCAATGGCATACATGTGTATGTATACATGAAATGTTTTTTAAACTTATGTTGCTAATATTAATATGCTTAATAAAATAATGATCAATTATAATATTTTGAGTGTTTTTTTACTCTTTTTAACTTTATTCAAAAACTTTTGAGTTGAGTATATTTCTTATCTTTTTTAAAAACTAGTGAGAAAATGATTGCATTCATAATTGCAGTGGAAGTATATAGCAAATCAAATCAATTTGACAAAAAATACATGAAAAAACTATAATACTTGATTCAAGATATTAAAAGCAAAAAATTGCCATCTTTTTAGATTTTAAATATCTAACTAGAGCTATCTATTATTGAATAGAAAATCTTGGTACAGGGTGGTGGGAGAATCCTGGGGCTGACAATGTAAAAAACATATAAATAAATATATTTTTTTTAAATCTTGGTACAGTTAACAGTTGTTCTCCCTTAAAGTAATCATTTGTAAATATGTTATCAGACTAGATTTTACTAAAAATCCTTTCTGCTTTCTAAACCAGAGAAAATCCTTTACCTTTAATTCTGATACAAAAAGGGCAAAAGCCTTTATTAACCCTTCAGCTTCCATATACAAGTTAACTTTGTCATTTAGATACATGCCACTTGCTTGCCTCAGGATCCTTTCTGTCCCAAACAGAGAAAGGAAAAAAAACTATTTCTTAGACTTACCCTTTGCTTTCCCCTTTCAGGGTTCTTTTTCTACCAGCAACCTTTTTATGTAATCCCAAAGCCAAACCAAACTATTAAAGTAATCAAACTTTTATTACTAAGTAAACAATTTTCATCTTTTTTTTTTTTTTTTTTTTTTTTTTTTTTGAAACTAAGTCTTGCTATTTTTGCCCATGGAACCACAGGCTTACGTTGCCCGGGATACCATAGACTCAAGCAATCCCCAGCCTTAGCTTCCCAGGTAACTGGAATCACAGGCACATGCCACCATGCCCAGCTATTTTTTGGGGGACTAGGTCTCACTATGTGCCCACAGTGGGACTAAAACCACATCTCTGGCCCTGGCTGTGGTTTCCTAGGCTGCCACCTACAGGCATGCACCACCATGCCCGGAAATGCACCCACTTTTAGATGGACAGTTAATCTGTGACAAAGGGGCAAAGAGTACACATTGCAGAAAGGAAAGTCTTTTAGATGAGTAGTGTTGGAAAAACTGGTCACATGCAAAAGAATGAAACTAGACCTTTGTATCACACAAAAGTTGACTCAAAATGTTAATACGCATGGATGTAAGACCTGAAACCATAGAATACATGAAAGAAAATGTAGGCAAAACACATCACAACATTGTCATCAATAATGTCTTTTTAGATCATCTCAAAAAAACAAAAGAAATTATAAACATAACCTATGTCAAACGTAAAAGCTTCTGCACATCAGAAGAAATGCCAAAATGAAAAGTTACCCTATTGAATAGGAAAAAATACTTGTATACTATACATGTGGCAAAGAGATAATGTTCAATATCTACAAGAACTTATACAATTCAACAAAAAGAAAACAGCTCAAAAAATAGTTAAAAGCACTAAATAAGCTTTTCTCCAAAAAAGTCATTAGATGGCCAACTTGCTCATCATCACTTGTAATCAGGGAAATGCAAACCAAAACCACAGTGAGACCATCTCATACCCATGACAATGATACACATCATAAAGATTCGAAAAAAACAAATGCTGGTGAGGATATGTAGAAAAAGGAACTCTTTTACACTGTTGGGAATGTAGACTGTTCCAACTTCAGTGGATAACAGTATGGAGTTTTCTCAAAATATTAAAAATAGAGCTGCTATAAAATCCAGCAGTTCAACTCTCAGGTATCTACCTGGAGAATGCAGAAACACTAATTTGAAGGAATATATGCACTCTTCCAGTCATTGTAACACTATACAATAGCCAAGTTACAACACTACCTACCATAGCCAAGTTACATAAACAAAATATAAGACTCATCAAGGATAGGTTAATCAGTTAGGAAGAGGTTTTGTGTATGTGTTTTTCTATATAAATGTATAGATATAAATACTACAGAGTGGAATGCTATTTAGCTATTTAAAAAAAAAAAAAAAAAAAAAAACTCTCTTCACCACATAGTTCCTTGAGGTAAAGTAGGTTTGCATCTTTGTATCTGGCCAGGGGTTATAGGTTGTATACAAGTGTATGCTTTCACAGCTTGCCCACCACCAATGCCAAACAATCCTCCACCATATTCCCTTGGGGTCTCTTACCTCCCCTATTTACATCCCTCCACTCTCCACCTCTGATTGCCTCAGTTTTGCAATCAGGTGTTAAGTTTATTATTAGTTTGGTTTTTACTGTCCCATTCTTTATATTCAGTATATAAGATCATTCAGTAGTATTTGTCTTTTTCCTTTTGACACATCACTTAGTATTATCTTCTCATGTTCATTCGCTTTTATAGCTGAGTCATTGTATATATAAACCATATTTCTCTGATCTGCTCTATCCTTGGATACTTAGGCTATTTCCATAACGTGGCTATTATAAATAGGACTGCAATGAACATAGGAGTACATATATCCCTTAAAATTAGTGTTTTTGCATTCTTTGGGTGTGCCTGAAAATGGAATTGCTGGGTAATACGGTAATTTCATTTTTAATATTTTGAGAAAACTCCATATACTATTATCCACTGAATTTGGACCAGTCTACATTACCTTTTTCTCCATACCCTCACCAGCACTTGTTGTTTCTGGTCTTTTGGGTATGGATCATTGCCATGAATGTGAGGTGGTATTTCTTGCGATTTTTATTTGCATTTCCCTGATGATAAATGATGAATGTTTTTCCCAGTGCCTGTTAGTCATCTGTATGTCTTTGGAGAAGTGCCTTTTCAGTTCTTTTGCCAATTTTTTTTCCTTCTGCTCATATTTTAATTGCTTAATTTTTTTCTTATTGTTGAGTTGTGAATTTTTTATGTATTTTGGTTATCAACCTTTTGTCAGATGTGTTATGTGCATATATTTTTCCCCATTCAGTATTGTGCTTATTATTTTATTGATAGTTTATTTCCCTGTACAGAGGATTTTAGTTTGATGTCATCCTTTTGTTTGTATTTGCTTTTGCTTCTCTTGCCATTGGAGAGGAATTCCCAAAAACCTTTCTATTTTGGGAGAATTTATCTATTTTTTTCTTCAGTGTATTTTATAGTTTTTGGTCTTACATCATTGTTTTTAATCCACTTTGAGTGTAAGTTGTGAGATGGTGATCTAGTTTCATTCTTCAGCATGTAGCTGTCCAGTTTTCCCAGCACCATTTGTTGATGGACTCTCATTTCTCCAATGTATACTCTTGGTTGTAAATCAATTGTACATGGATCTAGTTTTATTTCTAGGTTCTCAGTTCTATTCCATTCATCTATGTCTTTTTTATATAGAACTATGCTATTTTAATTACTATAAGTTTTATAATATAGTTTGAAGTCTGAGAATGTAATACCCCCACTGTTACTCTTGTCAACATCACTTTGACTATCTGGAGTCTTTTGTGATTTAATATGAATTTCCATATTCCACTTTTTTTTTTGGAAGAATGCCTTTAGAGTTTTGATAGTGATTATATTTAATCTATATATGGCTTTCGTTAGGATAGCCATTTTAAACATGTTTGTTCTTCTAATCCATGAGCAAGGAGTATCTTTCTTTGTGTCTTCTGTTTCAAAAGATAAATTCTTATATTTGGTAACAGCATGGATGGAACTGTAGGGGATTATGCTATGCAAAAAAGCCAGAAGGAAAAAGACAAATACTGAATGGTTTCACTTATATATACACTTTATTAGAGAAACAAAACAAAGGGCCAGATGTAACGTAACTAGTACCCTAAAGATCCAACTATATAATTGAGGCTACCAGAGGAGGAGGGGTCAGGCAGAAAGCAAAGTGGGAAAATAGTCTACCATAGTGAACTATGGTAGAAGGCAATGGGTGTCTGTGATGTAGATGTGGTGTGATAACATACACCTGAAGGGTGTGATCCTATACTTCATCAATTACAATGTTGTAAACCATTGTACTTTTTTTTATTTATTTATTTTTAAGAGAGAATGCTCAGGAGGCAGGTGATTTATGAGAAAAATGAGTGTTCCTCCTCAATTATGTGGTTAACATAGAACTGCTTTAAATTTTTTTATTAAAATTAAGTCTTTATTTAAAAAAAGAATACTGAGATCTAAATGTATCAGCACATATTGGTAACTTTTACTTTATCATTGACAATGGATTTGACAGACAAATTAGTTAACAGAACGTATAATCCAGAAATAAGCTCACATATACATGGCTATTTAGTATATATAAACTCAAATTGTAAATTAGTTGGATAAATGAGTAGTTATTAATATCATTATGATAATTTGCTGGACATCTGAATGAGATGAAGATATTTACCTCACTGTTACTCAAAGATAAGTGGACCAAAGAGAGAAATGAAAATAAATAAGTATAAAAAAATTCTTGGAAATCATCATCTCAGAGTAGATTATGCTTATCTTTCTAAGCCAAACCCAGATAAATTTTTTTTAAAAACTGATGAAATTACTCCCTATACACTAAAAAGCTGTTGCCTCCCCTGACCCCTCCCTAGCAATTAACAAGGTGAGAAATATTGGCAATATATGTAATAGAACAATCTCATTAATTTACCATATATCTTAAAAACTCAAGAACCGAAGAGCCTGACATGTTTGCCCTATTTAATTCATAATAGGATCTTAAATAATGTGCAGTTTTATCTATTTCTGAAAATTTCTGAAATTTCATCTATTTCTGTGTTAGTCTATACCATTTCAAGGATCCTGGCAGAAGACGCAGACTGTTAGGTCAGAAACAGGATTTTATTACTCATTACTTAGCAATAAAGTGAGCGGGATGTTTTTGAGTCCCCTTAACTCCCAAATTTCATGGGACATTCTGAGGTGCCTGGTGAGTGCTGCCCACACAGCAGATTTACACAGCAGCTCAGGAAACTCATTTTAGGGAATCTGGATCTTTTATAGTTGGCAGTAAGCAAAGTTGTTCTCTGCTCTTGCGGGAGACACTGTATTCACGGCTACTTATTGTGAAAGATAAGCACAAAAAGGGAGTTGATACCTTTGTTTGCAAGATATCCAGGGACATGAAAGACCCATGGAAAATTGTCTCCAAGCAGTAAGTCATACATCTCCTTAGAGACCTGGACAAGACTATCAGAAGGACATAAGAAACCCACAAATGGCCAGGCACGTGGCTTGTGCCTGTAAGCCTCAGCCTATGAAGTGGCTGGGGCTAGGGATCGCCGTTCGAGTCCTGCTCGGGACAACATAGCTAGACCGAGTCCCAAAAAATAGCTGGGTGTGGTGGCGCACACCTGTAATCCCAGCTACCTGGGAAACTGAGGCTGGGGATTGCTTGAGTCTGTGGTACCAAGGGCAACGGGAGCCTGCAGTTCCACGGGCAAAAATAGCAAGACTGAGTCTCAAAAATAAAAGAAACCCACATATGACCAATGAACATAAAAATGAGAAATACTTTACTTTATTCACAAAAACAGATTAAAACACTGTGAGATACCATTTCAACTATCAGTAAAGCAAATAATCAAAGAAGTTGCATCCCATGATACGTAAAGACCATGATATAGATAAACAGCCAGCTCTTATTTACCTTGATAAGATTGATCAGAGAAAAAACCAAAGTGTAGAGATGTATGGTTTGCTACCACTATATAAAACAAGGATGGGTGGGTGTATGTGAGTGTTAAATGAGAATATTTCTGGAAGGATACATGAAAAATTGATTAAAGTGCTTTACCTCGTGGGAAAGGAACCGGAGGTTAAGGAAGAAAGAAGATCATGCTAGTGGAAATAAGCCCAAAAGAAAGAATACTGGATGGTCTCACCTATATGTGGGATATAGGAAAAACAAACAAAAGGACAAGAAAAAGTTAAGACTAACAAACTGACACTAGCCAAAACATAAAGCAAGGGAGAGGAAGGGAGGGTGAAAATGGGGGAAGGATAAGCATAAGAGATTAAGATGCTGGTTCCTGGGTGACTAAGTAGTGGGAAAAACTCGGGGTATATACAGCGATGCCCAAAAAATATGCATATGCAGTCAATTAGAAAACAGCTGAAGAATCTAAGTTTTTTGGGTTTGTGACTAGGTCTCTCTGTGTTGCCTGGGGAACCACAGACTCACGTTGCCTGGGGTAGCACGGTCTCAAGCGATCCTCAACCTCAGCCTCCCAGGTAGCTGGGATTACAGGCATGTTCCACTGTGCCCAGCTTTTTTTAAAGAGACTAGGTCTCTATGTTGCCCCGGGCAGGTCTCAAACCTGCGGAAGTGATTCCTAGTCTCAGCCTCCCTTCATAGATTGGGATTAAAGGCATGTGCCACCGCGCCCAGCCCTTGAAGAATCTAAGGTTTAAAAGGATTAAGTAATTTATAAAATCATGTAGTCGTATAGGTCTAATTTTGCAGCTGAAATTCTTTTATATATGTTTTTAATTGATTGCACATAAAATATATTATAGATATTACATTATTGTATACCCCAAGGCTTTCCCATCACCTTGTCACCCATAAATTATTATCTTAGTCTCTTGAACCCATCCGTCCCCCAGTTTTACCTACCCACCCCCCTCCCTTGCTCTTTACCTCAATTCTGCTTACAGTTTGTCAGTTTTAAGTTTTACTTGTCCTTTTGCAACTCAAATTCTTGACCACTATAGGGTGGACATAATCTTGGCTTCACTTGTCATGTAAGCTACAGAAATGAAGTTTGGTCTTTCATCTGATAAAAGCAATGAAATTAATATTAAAGTTTCATCCTAACAACCAAATTAAAGTACACAACTCAGGGGAGCAGGGGTGAGAACAGTCAGGGAGGGTGGGGGGGTGAACCCGGAGATCACAAAGATGTGAAATTTGTATATAAATAAATTATTTAATTTTTTTAAAGTTTGATCCAATTTCAAAACATAAAAAATAAAGGGGAAAGACTTTACCTTTTATCCATTGTACAGTTTGAATTTTTTTCTATAATGTGTATATTTTATCTCTTTCTAGGCTTAATTAAAAAAATTTTAAAACAGATCTCTCCTGTCTTGCCTGTTAATATTTTTAAGTATATTTCAAAAAAAGCCAGCCTTTTTTGTTCCCCACTGTTTCTGGTGAACTTCTTTACCCACCTGCTTTGAGTGTACAGCCTGACTCTTTTCCACTACCGTCTAGTTGACAAATGAAATAGTTTTTAAAAAAAAAAAAAGATTTTTAAGATATAAACTTACATAAATTGAAAGCAGTTAAACTTGAATAAGATCACATTTATGTAGAGGGCATGATCCTGAAGGTCGCCAGCTTCAAATTAAGAATTTTCATACTTTTTTTTCCACTGGGAAAAAGGCTTGTCAATGCTTCTCTGTGTCCTCACACACATGGTATTTTTGTTACTTATTTTTTGTCTTGTTTTTAAGTGCATGAATTTTAAAACAAAATGGACCATTATATAATCTCTAAATTCTGTACTTCTTAATCTGTAATTCTTTTTCATCTCAAAAATTTTAATAGACTCAGGAAGATGTTTATAGAGGTTTATGAAAGAAAATAGTACTCACACTTAGCCATAAGATTGTTTAATATATTTATAAAATCGTAATAAAAATTTGGTTTTGTTATTTCAGAGCATTAGCTTGGATGAGTTCAAATCCTTTTGCAATTTTACGACACACTTGGAAGACTTTGCTATTGCCATGAAAATGTTTACTTTAGCTCATCGCCCTATCAGACTCCGTAAGTTATATGAATCATTTAATTTGTGTTTTCTATAAACAGGATCACTTTATGCTTTAACTAGATTAAGCCACTCAAGAAACCAATTATAAGTAATAGCCTTTTAATTAGTATAGTTTTATAATACTAGCACATCTAACACCAACTTTACTTTTTCTTATTTTTCCCCATAAAAAAAGAGATTTAAATATTTGTGTTCAGAACACTTATTAGATTATAATACCCTAGAATGCATTATTTTATAATATTTTCCAACCTAATTTGTTACTTGAATACATGCTTGATAGGTGTTTTTGATTTTGTTTCACTGTCTAAATAATACAAATTTAGGCCGGGCATGGTAGCACATGCCTATAAGTGGCAGCCTAGGAAGCCAGCCAGAGGGCCGTTTATCACAGTTCGAGTCTCGCTGGGGGCACATAGCAAGACCTAGTTCCAAAAATATATAGCTGGGCGTGGTGGTGCGTGCCTGTAATTCTAGCCACCTGGGAAGCTGAAGCTGGGGATTGCTTGAGTCCATGGTACCCCGGGCAACGTGAGCCTGTGGTGAGCCTGCGGTTCCACAGGCAAGAATAGCGAGACCTAATCTCAAAAAAAACAGTAACAATAATAATAATAATACAAATTTAGATTAATTCTATTGATACTATTTCCCATGGTTTATGAGTTTTTGTATTTTCTGTATTTAGCGGAGTTTAAGAGAGCTGTGAAAGTTGCAACAGGACAAGACCTCTCAAACAATATTTTGGACACAGTCTTTAAGATCTTTGATTTGGATGGTGATGAATGTCTCAGTCATGGAGAGTTTCTTGGGGTTTTAAAAAACAGAATGCATCGAGGCTTATGGGTAACAGATTTGGAATTTTTAATCTGCGTGTTTATGTGTAATCAAGTGAATGAATTAAATCTAGAATTTAAGCAAATGTTTAGTTTTAAATGGGGTTTTCATAATTTAATAAGAGATTGTGAGCTATAATTACAATCAACAACATTGCTTCTTGGCCTTTTGACTAAGATCAAGTGTACTACAGTCAGTACTGAAATAACTCATACAGATGAAATCCAACATTTTTCTTTGCTTTTATCCCCCCCTTAACTCTCAATCAGAAAACACTATTCAGTCATGATAGCCTAAGATTTTACTTTAGGCTTTATAGTTAGATACATCCAGATTCAAATCCCCAGTTATATCACTTACTAACTGCTGAATCTTTAAAATCCACTTCATAACTTTTTGGAGGACTCAAAAAGCCAACTTTAGCATAGAAAACTTGATAGTCACATATTTCATATAGATGTGAAATACACACATCACTAACTCTGTCTTAGATTTTCATCCACCCTTTATCACCTTCTTTCAAATTGAGAAATAGAGCATGTATATAGAAAAGCACCCCAGTTTAATGAAAATAGTATAATGAATATTAAAATAAAATAAAAGTAAAGAGCCACTTCATTTTTCTGAACCTCAGATTCTTCCTGTATACAATGAGCAAACTTAATAGGATCTAACAGAAAATTGTAAAATAATATTTAAGTGTGAGACACAAATGTTAGCTTTTGTCATTACTCAAATCTACATATTTGTCTGTAATAGTGGGACAAATCAAAATCAAAATTTTGTTCAGATTCAGATTAGAATCTGCTAGAAACAGTGTCATTAAAACACTCTCTAGGTTGAAAACAAGTCCAAAGAGAACTGTTGGTATTTAGACCAGAAGAAAGGAAGGAGGATTAGACATCAGTAGGCTCATAAAAGCCAGACTCTAGAACTTAGAAAACCAATTTCAGTTGCCTACTATATACAATGTAGGGAAAACAACAAATATAATTTCTAACTTTGTAATCATCTAACACCTCCGAGTTAATATTCATATTCCTAGAAATTAAACCAACCTGTGCAGTTAACAATTTAAACCTAGGAGGCTCTTTGTCATTCTCAAAAGAAAAAAGTATTTAGGGAAGTGCTATAAATAGATGTTATTATAAAAAACATCTTTGTAATCTAAAGTGACCTTTTGTTTCCATTTGACTGATTTCCAGCAATTCTGTGCTTCTCTAACCTATACATTGTCATTTAGTGGAGAGAAATTAGAATCACACACTATGTTTAATTCATAAAGCACATGAATTTTCTTACTTCCTCTTAATGCTTCTCATCAAATACAGTTTGTTGGGGCTTTTTTTTTTCCATTTTGGACATGGTTAAATCAAAATTACAGACTTAGAATCTTAATTCCCGTTAATTTCGCCAGAAAAAGGAAAACATTAGAAATACTATGAAATTGAAATATGAGATGATTACAATTAAAGCCAGTTTATTAAAGCAAATTAGTCAAAACTTTCATTATCATCTTAGGAGGGAACTCCATTGCTAAATAACTAGTTGCCTTAGTTATTCTAAGCATATTCTTATGTAAATTCATTTATCTTTCACCCTTATTTTACAGTTCTGTTGCATTCATCTTTTACAAAATTCACCTCAAATTCTTTATTGAGGAATGTAGGAAATAAATAATAACAAAGTAAATACACAGTCATGTTTAACCCTAAAGAAAATTAAAGACCCCTTAATTTTTACTTTTGGTTAACAGGTACCACAGCATCCAAATATACAAGAATACTGGAAATGTGTGAAAAAAGAAAGCATCAAAGGAGTAAAAGAAGTCTGGAAAAAAGCTGGAAAAAGTCTTTTTTAGAATAAGATAATGAGAATTATATTGTTCCTAGTGTCAGAATTTGAGATTTTTTTAATACTAAATGTTTATTTTTAAGCCTTCATTGATTTTCTTTGTAATATATGTATGCCTTGTATTTGCACTCTTATTCAATGTTCTAGTAGAATTTCATTAATGAACTTGGTGAGAAAAAAAAGGCAAATAATCTTTTATAAAAATAGGTATTTGATTCTATCAGGAGACCTAATATTAAAGTAGTATGTTGTAATTTGAAAACATGAGAACCTAGTTATTTGATGATTTCTTAGATAATAGCACGTTATACTTTCTAGAAAGGTAAATAAGTACTTAGTAGGAAAAAATAATTGATGAACAAAGCCATTGTCAATTCTCTATACTCCTCATAGGACAAATTAAGTTAAGAATATTGCAAGTTTTCTCATCAGTATCATACCTCATAAATTTCTTGTATAGCTAGCTGTATGTTAAATATCTTGAATAAAACATGTAAATTTCAGTATCCTATCTGAAAATAAAATAAAATATTTTAAAAGACACAAAAATCCCTGAGGAGGTTTTATTTAAAATATCTTTTTAATTACACTTTTTTTAAATGTAAAGTTTCTCATTCCTCGTCAACCTCCTTATTTTATGTTCTGTAAAACTAGTGTAATTAGTTTTAGTGTAATTGGTGTAATGTTGATCATAAGATCAGACTCATGGGATAGACTGGACTGTGGTTAAAGTGGCACTAGAAATTAACTGTTATTAAATAAAAAATGATTGGGGAGGGTCTTATTTTTTTATTTGATTACACATATATATTTTTCTTGCATCATTGTATACCTCAAGGTTCTCTTACCACTTATCACCCATGAACCATCATCTTAATCTCTTGTGCCTATCCCTCCCCCAATTTTACCCCTTTCCCCTCTCTTGCTCTGTGCTTCACTTCTGCTGATAATTTGTTAGTTTTACTTGTCCTTTTGTTTGTTTGCTTCTACTACATCACACATATAAGTGGGATCATCCAGTATTTCCCTTTTTCTTTCTGGCTTATTTCTGCTAGCATGATTTTGTCTCAGTCCACCCATGTTATCACAAATGCATCAAATTTGTCTTTTTATTTTTGATTGCAGGATAATATTCCATTGCGTAAATATACTATAACTTTCTGATCCATTTTTCTGTTTAGGGATATTTGGGTTGTTTCCATATTCTGGCTAGTGTGAATAGTGATGCAAGCATACAAATACAGGTACCTTTTTGAATTAGCATTTTATGGTCCTAAATGGTATTTTTTTTGAAACACGGTAATTAATTATTTTTAGCTCACTTCCACAGGGGGAGAGGCCTAGGCTGACTTGGGAAGCTCCAGCCAGCTTGGCTTGTGGGGGCTGCATGTGCCCTGATCCACACATGCCCAAAGCCGCCAGCCGACCTCCAGGTAGCAGCTGCACCAATTGAGCACCCACCAAGCACCCTCTGCTGGCAAGCTAGCTGGTAAGAGGGATTCAAGGGCTGACCCAGGAGATATGGACCAAACCAGGAAAAGACCCACTCGGGGTCAGGGAAAAGGGCGGAGAGAAGTCTTGCCAGTTCACTTTCATTCCACTTAGGCCTTAAGAGGAATACGTAAAACAAACTTTGCAAACAGTGACATAGAAAGCTTGAGGGACCAGATAAGGATCCTGCCAATACAACTGGGCAGGATGCAGGAAAAGGATCATCATAGAATATAATGAACTGGAGAAAACCATAATGAAGACCTATCACAAAATAGCACAAAAGTATGCCTGCCAACTCATCAGGAATGGATGAATCAAGACCCCATTTGGGATATGCCACCCAAGAAAACAAGGAGTCCCTCCCCACACTGTGGGAGAGGAAACCCACAGAGTTGGGGAACTGGCTCCACAACAAATCTGCAAAGGAAGAGAGTAGAGATCATCCACAAAGGCCTTTGGTGGATGCCTAACCTCCCTGGAAAACCACTACAGAAATGACTCGGAGCAAGGCCCTCCACAAGCCAAAAGGCAGAGCTGCGGGGTGAAGAGGCAAAGGAATGAAAGTGTTTGAGGGACCCAGGATAGACCATTTGGGGAGAGTATGAGGGCATAACTGATGCCACAGGGGCGGTGACCAAGGAAGAGAGGAAGAGGTTGCATTTGGCCCATGGGCATTGGCCCCCAAGCTGTTGAAAGATCTGTCATTCTGGGGTTAGCCATGGGGCTGGTCTTGGGGAGCAGTGCTGGGCTGTAGCTGGACAGGAAGGCAGAGAGACCGTGAGCTTTTGCTGCAAACCGACAAAGGTCTGGAGCAGTTGAATGCATGAGCCTCCGTATGTGTAAGCTAATGGTGTGTGCCTAAGGAGTCTAAAGACTGGAGATTAAACCTTACATTGGAGTCTGTTCTATCTAGTTTGATTCAAATGTCTTTGGAGAGGCCATGAGCAAGGCTTGAGAAGATGGACCTGGTGTTGGTTTCTGTTTTACCTTGGAGCTTTTCTAGTGCCTGAAGTTAGGACAGATGCTGAAAGAGAGAGGAATGCCATGTCTTAGACCACGCATTTGGAAGAAGCTGGAACAGATGCCAAAGGAGAAGAAAGGAATGCCCTGCTTTCGATTCACATGCTTGTGAACTCAGATTGATTGGTTATGTGGTGAGGTAACCAGGAAATAAAGGATAGTTTTGGACATGTGGTGGGGTGATTGAGTTTTTTATGTTTGCTTTATAATACATGTTATGAGGTAACCAGGGTATGACAAGCTTACTTGGTAGTGCCGGTGATATAACTGAAGTTTACTTGCTCACTTTGTAATAAAAATTAGTCTTTTACTTTAAGAGCTTGGTCTGACTTTGGGGTACAAGAAATGTTGCGGGAGGGAAATAACCCTGGGAGCAAGCGGGGCAAGTTTCTAAGTGATAAAGGTAAGTTTTGTGTGGAAGCCTAAGGTTTGGTAAAGGTTTTTTGCTCCTTTGCATCAAAATTAAAAAGTAGAGCTTTTTCCTCTGGTTCAGGAAGCTGGTAAAGGATTTTAGTGGAGTCTTGCCCCCTTCTCACCCGGAAGCAGTATTAGTGTCTGAATCATTCTCTTAAAAATTCAACTTCTCTACCAACAGTATACCAAAGAAAATAGAAATAATTATATATATATGTTGTTGGACCCAGAGTCAAACCAGAATCAATTAAGAAAAGAACTCCCCATGCTCAAAATAAGATTTCCCTCCTCCTTGAAGAGTCCATTCTACATAATCCCCCTACCTCAAGAGGCAGATAGTTAACCTCTAAATTGTAATGGTTATATATATTTTTAAATTAAATTTACTGGTCTTCAAATACTTGAGGAAGCACAAGGTACTACTGAATCAAAGTTTGGGACAAATAAGGAAATAGACAAAGGCAGCACACGGTATGTGAGTTAGATTAAATAATTGCATGTCCTCAAAGTTGGGGTGCAAAATACAAGGTTGCATAGCACCCATGCCAAGGCCAGGCATGTTTATGTCAATTTGGGCAAACGAAAGAAGATTCTCAGCGTCTTTATTTTATATCCAGCATCATGTCTTTATTCTGAGACAGAAAACAATGTACACGCAGGCAGGCAGGCAGACTTCTTCTGAGAGAGGCCAAACAGCAACTACCCCCCTTTACACTGTTAAGAGCCCTAGCCACACAATAGGGCTCTTGTGTACTAGCCCAAGTCACTTGTGTATTCCAAGTATGGGCTCTCCTTTGAAAGGCAAAAACAAGCCTGATTTTTAACCCATTTTTCGTACAATGGGACAAAAGGACAAAATACAGGGAGGAGAGCATTGTATTAAGCAAAATGAAAAGAAAGCTTCAAATCAACAAGTTTACATCAAAAACAAAAACAAAATGCACAAATATCCCACAAGATGGCACTCTTGCTTTTCCAAAGTTTCATCTTTGTGCACTAAGCATTTTGAACAAGTAAACCAAGTGAAAATATAGAAAATTACAGAATACTTCACAAAGTTATTTCCTTATTGAAGATGACATATTATGGGAGATTTTTTACTGACATGCCTTAGTTAAATATGTATTCATATGGACATGAGCATAAAACCACATTTGTCATTACCACATTTGTCATCAACAACTTTTGTGCTTGGTTACGTTCAAGGAGGGAGGAAATTGATTTGGGATCTCTAAGAATATAGGTAACAAAATTTGGGTAGGTTATTTCTTCAGCAACATCAATATCAAATCTCTACTTAAACCTGCTAGACTCCTGCTATGAGAGTTTTCTTCCAAGGGCTGAAATGCGAGACAATTTTTTCTTTAACACCTAGAGTTATGTAATATTTAACCATTCAGTATTGGAAGAAAAATATTAACTCTTTTGTGGTTTACAGAATGTGGTTTACAAACAGGCTCTCTCCAACTACAAAATCTTCAGTCTAGAAAATTAAACTGTTATTCATTGCAGTATCACTTCAAATATAGTAAAAATATGGAAACAATGTGCATGTCCAACCTCATGAAAATTAATAAATAAATGGTACTATTGTTCTACAATGGAAATCTAGGTAGCTATTAAAATTATGAATGACTCAAATGAAGTTACAGAATTTGCCAAGTTATGCAATTGTCTCTCTGTTCCAATGCCTCCCTTGCATACAAACTCTGCTTTGTGATGCTAAGTTAGACTCTGCAAGGTTGAAGGAGAATATTCCTGCCATCCTATTGCCTTGTCAATGTCCCCATAGTCATAAGGTCCCGCCTCGCAGAGGAGTTACCGGTGCCTGACTTTTGTTGTTGATATTATATTGGCATTCCCAGAGCCGCCTCTTTGTATCCTCCTGGGGCAACAGGCAGACATCTGCTCCCAGAGAAGGGCAGTCTCTCCTTGAGCTTCCCCCAGAGAAGGGCAGTCTCTCTTTGAGCTTCCATAAAGGAGCTGAAGTGGAGTGCTGCTGGGAAGGGGCACCATTGAGAACTGCCTGGATGAGATATGCCTTGCAAGTAAGCAAGGAAGGGAGCACTGTGGGCAGAATCTGGTATGAAGGATAAAAAGATCTGCAGAAGGGTGGAGATACACCATCACAGGCATCAGCCTTAAAGAGGCGATTTCAGGCTTCAACCCCACATAGGTGGCAGCCCAAAGAAATTTGGTACCCTAGGACTTGGCCATCCTGGGAAAGAGGGAAGGTTATGAGAAATGTAAGTATAGGCTTTTGGTTTGAAAAGCTTGGAACTTGGAAAACTTGAAATCTCTACATGCTGTAAAAGTTTGGCACCTGGAAGATTTGGAATCTGTGTACCTGATGACAAGAGGATGAAATTTGTGTGCCTCTGAAGATGAGAGAGGAAAATATGTTTGGAAATTTGGAATCTATGTGTCTCCAGGGATGGGATGAGTGGCGAAAAGACACCATCTTGGAAATGTGTTTCTTTGTTCAGAGCTCTAGAGACTGAACAATAACTGGGGTAGGATAACTAATTGGACACTCAGGGCCTCAGTGACTCTTGGTTTGCATGGTTTGTGAATAAATATTGTTACTGTTCGTGAATAGTCTTGCAATTGTGCACACAGAATTCTGAGAATGCCAGTTTAAATACCAGTTTCTGTCTTTGTATGTTTTGGTGCCTGGTTTGCAGCCGGTTTCACTTCCAGATTCAAATGCACCTGAACTCTTCTCAGTGCCCCTGGCCTTAGGAGCAATCGCTCTTCCTGTAGGCATGTGTTATCTCTGTGTTACACCACTGTTCCCTTTGCTTTTTTAGTTCTCTAACACCTATCTAAGCAATTTTTAATTAGGTCTCTTTTGTTGAAATACTTAATGTGAACCCTGACTGATAGAAAAATTATATACCAGGAACTATATATACATAGTATAAATAGATGATAACCACATAGGTTGGTATGTAGGTAGATAAACATATATACATAAATTTCCATGTAATCTTACAAATACTAGGAGATGGATGCTATTATCTGTTATACAAAGGAAATTGAGTCACAGAGAACATAGTTCTACAGTATTACATAGCTAATAAGTGTTGAGGCAGGGATTTGATCCAAATATCACTGACTCTACAATCTATCTTTTTCCTCCTAAGTAAATTCATCTTTTATAATGTTCTGTTAAATCCCTAAGTTAGTCTAAAATTTTTAACCTCATAATATAAACTTTTGCACTATTCTAGTAATAATAGAGAATATGATCACCATATTCAAGATTGCTTTTGTAACTGAAATTATAGGGAATTTGAGAAAACTGGGGGAAGTATGGACAATCCTAATTCCAGCTCACCTGTTGCTCAGTTATTCAATTAATATGATTTATATGCCTGGTAATAGGTTGGGTTCCCAATGATAAGTAAAACACACCTAGTCTTTGCTTGAAAAAGTTTATAGTCTAGGGAAAATCATTGTCTTTAAGTAATCATGCCTAGGGGAGGTACTGTATATGTTATACAGGGGCTTAATATAGACAGTTATATGATTACTTGGCAGTTCCAAATACAGAAACACACATACAAACTTCATTAAAAATGTGGCATCTAGCCTTGCAGATGACTTGGCCTAGACTACTGGTGGTGTTGGGGGAGATAATGTGAGTTTTATGGCCACTGGGGTCCCAGGGTCTTAGGGTCCAGGGGTCTCAGGTTGGGGAAACCAGCCTCTGCTTCCATGTGGGCAGGGGGTGGGTGTTGTGCACCTTTGCTGGGGTGCAAGTTTGTGGGGATGGTTTACTCCTCTGGTTTACTCCAACCTCACTCAGACCTGCACTAAGAATGAAAAAACCAGTCTCTCCAGCTGCAGATATAATGAAGAGGAAAAGAAGTAATGATGGTCCTGGATATACCACCACCCGGGTAGGACAGCAGCATGTTAGGAACCATTGAGACAAGAACATGAGACCAGCAATTGTGGTGACCACAGAGATATGGCTGAAACCCCATGGCAGAACTACTAACACAAGAAGAGAGGAACTGAACCAATCACCTAGGGAAGTCTGTCCTCAGCAAGGAATGCCTCCACTGCCAGTGGCTGGGAGTTAGGCTCCCAAACCAAGATATCAGAACTATAGAGCAAGAAGCAGCACCAAGTGACGACACCAGAAAGGATCCTGGAGAACCGCACCACATAAGTTCCTGACATGCTCAGCCCGACTATCCACCTCAGTCAGTTACTCCTGGAGATCTGGGCAGAATGGTCTGTTGTTGTCCAGGAGTGTAACTCAGCACCCAGGAAAAAAGGACATTGTTCCAGGAAAAAAAGAGAAGACCAGTGGCCCAAACATAAACCAAAGACTTGCAGCGTGAGGAGTTGGAAGACTGGAAGGGGTAATGGGGGAAAGGGGAGTAGGATGGGGGTATAGAGATACAATATGGAGGGGGAGGACCATACCTAAGGGGAACAACAACCATACAAACATGACCAATATTTTATGAAACTTACAGGAAAAAAGGACACTTTTCCAGAAAAAAAGAGAAGACCAATGGGGACATGAACCAAGGATTTACAACCTGAGGAGTTGGAGAGACTGGGAGGGGGAAGGGGAAAAAGGGGAATGAAGCAGGAGGATAGGGGTAGTATGGAAAGAAAGGCCATACCTAAGGGAAAGGACAACCATAGAAATGTGACCAATATTGTATGAAGATTACAAAATAAAAATTTTAAAAAAAGAATTTGACATCTGCCCCTTTCCTGTCTGGAATGTCATATTCACTGTGCTTTTGTTTGCCAAGAACTTGTTAATTCTCAATCCAAAGTGATGGTAGAGAGGTATCACAGCAATGGAGACAGTAGAATTGTGTAATGTTTCCTAAAAACCTGCTCTTCTTTGGAAAGGACTCAATAAATGTCTCCAATCAGAACAATGAAATCCAGTCTTTCTGTTTCCTAAATGCAATCAGTAACATGAGACCAGACTGATCAATAAAGAAGTGACCAGGAAGCTTTCTAGGGGACAGGCTTCCAGATGTGCAAACATAAATCTGACCAAATCAGAAACTCTTACAGTAAATCTGTGTCAGGAAATCAATGGATCATCTCATTGATTTCTGGGTGTTACCCCAGTAACCACACTTTTGGCTGCACACATTAGTCAAGAAATTCATCACTAGTCAACTATTCAGCAAAAATTCAGACTGCGGTCGAAATCCACTGGTATCAACTAAAGTTAGTGGAAATAACTTTACAGGAAAACAGGATATTTGCATAGCTTTCAAATATATCCCTCCAAATACCTGCTAATTGCTCTGATAGTTTGAACATGTGTCTACAAATTCTTTGACAGTCCTTCCTGCAGGGGGTAGAACTTCATTACTCTTCCTCTGAGTGCAGCTGAATTTAACAACTATTTTTCAATCAATAGTGTAGGGAAGGTGGGAAATTGTGATTTCACAGTTAAAACAGCACCTTAACCTGTGATCAAGACCAAGATCATTAATAAAAAGGCATGGTTGCTGCTTGTTCACTCTGACATATGAGGATGAAGGAACATCACCTTTATTTTTTATCTTCCCTCACATCCAAAACTCCAGCCTTTTCAAGAGAAAGCAATAGAAAAATACACACTGAGGAACATTCTACAAAATAATTCACCAGATTTTTCACAAGTTTTTCCAACCAAAGCAAAGAAAGTCTGAAAGAGGTGAGCAATTAGAGTGACTAAGAAGACATGATGATTACATGCAATGTGAACTTGAAACAGAATATGACATTAGTGAGAAGCCTATTAAATACCAATCTATAGTTTATCTGAAAGTGCTGCCCCAATGTTAATTTTGTGCTTTTGATAAACAGATAATCATTATGTAACATTATGTTAGGTAACATATGTAGTAATTGTTATGTTAACATTAACTAATGAATGCATAGAAATTCTCTGTGTTACCTTAAAAACTTCTGCAAATTTACAAGTTTCAAGGTAAAAAGATTAATAAAATAAAGGTGGAAAAAAAAGCCACCATGAGCTGGATCCCATCTCTACTGATGCAGATAGTATTTTTACAGTTTAAGTGAGAGATAATGAATGTTGAGTTTACATTCTGAAAAATTATGGTCTGTGGAGAAGAGGTTGGTCCTGTAATATTTAAACCAACTCCTGAGCAGTCAGACTGGTAAGAAGGGTGTTCAAAGGATTGCTCCCACAGGCAGAGTGAGTCAGATCTGCAGGAAGGACAGGAAGCACCAGAGAAAGAGGAAAGGGTGGTGGGCAGAGGTGCACAGAAAGAGCAGCCCTGACACAACATGAGAAGCCCACGGAAAGGAAGGGCAGAGGGTTCAAAGAAGAAAGGAAACCAGGTGGGAAGGGCAGTGAGAAAGGCAAGCCAAAAAGCCAGTGGAAGAAAGAACTGTAGAGATTTTCTCCATTTCCCATATATGGCATAGGCAGGTAATCAAAAATTGTTTACTGAGAATGAAGCTGTAGAACAGATTAGAAGAGCGAGAATATTAGGGAGACAAGAGCAGGTAGAGTCTGATGAAGTCATGCAGTACAACCAGGGAGAAGCTGACTGAGGAAGGAAATGGATCTCTTGCCACTGTGGCCCCTGATTGCTGAACTGGTTTTCCACAACACTCTTCCTTGCCATGCTTCCAAGCCTACCTCCAGTTCCTCTCTTTCCCTCAGCACATCACCAGAGAATAGAGACTTGCACTTTTCCTCAACTCATTGGTTTCTACAGCAAGACACAGCCCTTCTGAAGTTCTAAAGAATATTTTTATTGTTGGTAAAAATAGGAAACTTGTTTTGTTTTTTTTCCTGTGGTTCAATATATATAGGTTGATATATTCAAGACTCTAAGAAGAATCACCCCCACTGCAGCAGAAAACCAAGACAAAAACCAGTCTCGGCTTTTTTATGAAGACGTTAATTTCTACTTGTTACTATGTGCTAGGAATTGTCCTCTTTTTAAACATGAGTGTAAAGGAATTGCATATTTATGTAGGACTGTGGAAAATTAAAATTTCGATTTTCCCTATGCCATTTTTACATATAAAAGTTTGAGCTTACTTTGTTTATATCTATTATAATTACTGATGTGGTTGGTTGTCACTTTCTTATCTTAGTGTTTTTTGTTTTGTTTTGTTTTGTTTTGAGAGTAGGTCTTGCTATTTTTGCCCGTGGAACCGCAGGCTCTTGTTGCCCGGAGTACCATAGACTCAAGCAATCCCCAGCCTCAGCTTCCCCAGTAGCTGGGATGAAAAGCGTGTGTCACCACGCCCAGCTATTTTTTTGGAACTAGGTCTCACTACGTGCCCCAGATGGGACTCGAACCGAGATCCCTAGCCCCTGCCGCTTCATAGGCTGAAGCTTACAAGCATGAGCCACCATGCCCAGCCCTCTTATCTTAGTGTTTTCTACTTGCTATCCTTTTCATTGTTCTTTTTCCCTCTCCTTTCCTATCTTTGTTGAACTGAAGAAATTTTCTTGACTGCTACTCTGATCATTTAAAAGTTAGAGATTATATGATTTCATAAATGGTATACCAGAGCAACCAAAAAAAAAATGAACTAAATGAAACAAAAATAAATATCTAGATTATAAAATTAACTTGTGGTTACCAGAAGAGGAAGGGGAAGGAAAGTGGAAAAATTAGGTAAAATGGGTCAAATCTCTAGTGAAGGATGAATTTGGGATTTTTAGTGGTGAACTTAATGTAGCATATATAAATGTTGATTTATAATGATGTACACCTGAAACATATAATGCAGTTAGTTCAACAAAAAAAAAATCTTGAGTTAAAGATTGTACTTCTTTTGTTGACTTGAAGCATAATCACCTGAATATGCTGAACCACAGTGACTAAGAAATACAGTCTAAGGGGTCTATATAAAAACAACACATGACTTACTGCTCAGTTTACTGGTATGCATTTTCAATCTTCCTCATTCTATCTTCCATCATGTCAGGCCATATACTACCACCAATGATAGCCTACTCAGAACACCCACATGTAAAGGGTATATAAACACTTAACTTTGTAGGAGAGGTACTCAGCCTTGGATGTGAATCCACTGAGCTAGTACCAGTACTAATAAACCTGCTTCTTGCCAGTCCTGGTGTCCTCATTCCTTTAGTGCTATCTTTCAAACTGAATACCCTTATTTAAACATACATATTTAACTATAAATTTTCGTAACAAAGTTTAAAGTTATTCAATATTTCTCTCTAGCTCATGAGTCACAGAAATTTAACATTGAATTACCCATCTGCACTCCACTCCCTCACCTGGTTATTGTTGACCAGAACTTTCCTTATGTTTTTAAACACACATTATTAACTAATTAAATTTACATATTTAACCAATTTCTTTGTTCACTGCTGTTTCTTGTTTCGAATGCCTTCCCTCTTTCTGACTAGTTATTCTTACTGCTCAAGTATATCTGAATAGTTGAAATAGTTGAATCTTTCAACTGAATAGTTGAAAGTTACATAGAAAACTGTCTCAGACTTCAAATCTGAAAGTGTCTTTCTTTTGCTTGCATCCTTTGTTGTGTGTGGCAAAAATACATAATATAAAAGTTACCATGCTTAAGTATATACTTCAGTGGCACATTTATCATGTGATAAATCATCACCATGATTTGTCTTCAGAACTTTTCATCTTTCTAAATTGAAGTAATTCCTCCATTTTCCCTTTCCCCAGTCATGGCAACTGCCTTTTGTCTCTAAGGATATGATCATTCCAGGTACCTCATGTAAGTGGAATCATAACAATATTTGTCCCTTCAGACTGGTTTATTTCACCCAGCATTGTATCTTTAAGATTCATGCTTATTATAGCATGTCAGAATTTCCTTCCTTCCTTCCTTCCTTGAGGCTAAATAATATCCCATTGTTTCTATACTCCAGTTTTGTTTATTCATTTGTTTGACAATGGACACTGGGTTGCTTCCATCTTTTAACAATTGTGAATAAGGCTGCTATGAATAGCATGGTACAAATATCTGCTTGAATCCCTGCTTTCATTTCCTTTTGGTAGCAGTGCTAGAATTGCTGAGTCATATAATTCTATGGCTACATTACCCATGGTGGCTGCATAATTTTATATTTCCACCAACAACACACAAGGATTCTTCGCATCCCAGGCACTTGTTATTTTCTGCTTTTTTATTATTTTATCATAGCCAGTCAAGTGGGTATGAAGTGGTATATCATTTGCTTTGCATTTCCTAAAGAAACCTGGTATATTATCTTCCAAATTAAAATGTTTTTATGTTGTGTTCTAGCTGTATTGTTCTCCCAACCTGGTCTCTCTTCTCAAATGTCCATATTAAAATTTTTGTCCATTTAGTATTTGACATTGTTTTATTATTTTAAAGATATCTAAATGGTCATTTTTCAAACCTGTTCTTTATCTGTTTGTGTTTATTATTTTGCTTATTTCACATTTTCTTTCAAATAGAAGTTATGCCTTCATTTACCTCTTTGGGCATGGCATGCATATTCTTAAAAGTTTGCTTCACTAAAAACCAAACTAAAGTACACAACTGGGTGTTGAGAGGATGGTTGGGAGTGGTCAGGGAGGGGAGGTGGTGGGTGAACCCCTGGGAATACAAAGATGTGAAATATATATATAAATAAATTATTTAGTAAAAAAAGTTTGCTTCATAACATTGATTACATTTTGAGTGAAGGCAAGTTATGATTATTTTTATTTGCGTTCTTTCTTAGATTTTTATGTTTTAGAAATGCAATTTAAATCTGAATTTGCTATTCCCCTACCCCTCACCACAGGCATTCTTTCCATCTCAATATGTAAGTGGTTTTCAGTAAAAACCCCCATCTAATGGTTTCAGCTGCCTCTCCTTGTTCTTTTCCAGCTCTCCTTCATTCTTAACTAGAACTTAGAATGGCATTTTAAGGTTCCTGGCTGGTAATAACAAGGGGGAAGTCAAGTTGCCATGTCAGCTAGAAGTTTGGTTCACTTCCAGGTCAGTGAACTAAAGTGTGCTCTTTGGTTTCTTTTAGAAGTTATGACCTCAGGAACTGATTTGTACAATTTTTCTTGCCTCCATTGTTGGAGGCTATGGAGACCAGAAGTGGGTGATGGAGAATTGAGCCTGAATTTTTCTCTAGTTTTCTGCATTTACAGTTTTATCTACTGTTGGTATATCTGTAGAAGTATCAAAGTTGATCTGACATCCTAAGCATTCTTTTTATCACTTTCTCCATTGCCACACTGTAGCAGACAGCCTTTGCCTCTTGCCTGTATGTCTGCAACAGCCTCCTAGCTGGTTCCTTTATCTCTAATCATCCTTCCCCCTAATCCAGTCTTCCCACCACAGTTATTGGGCTTGGTATAAAGAATAATTTATATAAAATATAATAACTTAAATGATTATCTGTTGTCACAATCAGTAAAGTATCTCATAATGTTGTAGGACAAATAACATTCACAATTATGATAAAAAATATTTATGTGTGTAGCTGTGGGTTGAATTGTGTTTCTCCAAAGATATAGTGAAGTCAAACCTCCGTACTCACAATATTACTTTATTTGGAAATGGGTTCGTTGCAGATATAATTAAGATAAGGTTATTCTGAAGTAAATTGGGTTCTAAACCCAATATGAGGACACACAGACAGCAAGGAGAAACATGTGTGACAAAAGAGGCAGAGATTGAATTGATACAGCAGCAGGCCAAGAAGTGCAAATGACTGATGGCTACCTCCAGACATCAGGAAGAGGCATGAAGTCTTCCTAAAATGTTTCAGAAGGGTATGTTCTGTTGTCACCTTCATTTAGGGCTTCTAGCCTCCCAAATTGTGAGATGATAAATATCTATGTGTTAAATCTTGAATTTGTGGTACTTGGTTATGACAGTCCATGATAATTAGTATGTTATAAGCAAAATGGCATAACAAATAATTTCCAACTGATCTGATCAATAAAGACTTTTGGAGGACATGAGCGCATAGTACTGTGATTTTGATATATAAGGATGGTATGAAAGGAAAAGACTTTATATCATGGTCTCATGTCAACCATAATAAAAAAGGTTAAACTTAAGCTCCTCCAGGGCAGTCTCTTTGGAAAATAAATGTAAACTCCTTAAATGCCTTGAACCCACTATCACTTTTGCCTACTATCAACTTGTAGACCAAAAGAAAAATCCTATTGTCCTACTGCTTGTTAGAAATGTCTCCACTCTGGAAAACCACTGAGCTGGCAGCTGCAGAGGCTGAAAGTCAGCAAAAAGAAAAACAAAACAGTTTTGTTGAGAAGATGTCATGCAGCCAAACCACATCAAGGTCACCCTTCCCCTCCTTGTAATGTTGCAAGTTGCTGGAGGAACCAAAGAGATAAGCTGTACAATTTGATTTTCAATTCTGCAGAAGTACTTTCTAGGATATAAAGAAATGATTATAAGCCTCAAGTTTTGAACTATTTCCACAAACAATGCCTGACTACAGAATAAGAGATGAGTTTTGAGATCCATCCATCCATCCATCCATCCATCCATCCATCCATCCATCCATCCATCCATCCATCCACCCACCCAATCTATCTTCCCTCCTTTTCCATTAACCATGATGTAATCAAGTCTTTTTTACCTTTGTTATTGAAGAATTATGTATACCCTCTTGTGCACTTCAGCACACTTGCATAAACTGTAGATAACTGAAACCTGAACATTTAAAGGGCAGGGCCGGAGGTTACAAGAAATCTGGGGTATGTTTTCTGGTTTAAATTCTCCATTTGCTCTCAATAATCTTTTTAACATATTTCTCTTTGAATTGCTTCACAGCAGTGATTTTTTTTTCAGTTAGCGACATAAAAACTGGGAAAACTATTTTACACATCCTTTATTATTTTCTAGCAGTAGAACTATGCAGCACTTAAATATTATTTGCGCCTAGCTTTATATAACACAGCTGTAAAAGGGGGAGGGTGGAAGCTAGCTTCATAAAGACCTTAGAGGTCAATAACAAATTAAAATGCCAGTCTACCAAAACAGACATGATGGTAATAGGAAATGTGCTTTGGAATTATTTGTCATGCTCCTGATCTTGTATTATGATGTTTTCATAGTGATGCTTCTAGGTTCTATTATGATAGCTGGCACTGCGTAGCAAGATTACTCCAGCTGTAAATAAATTTTCAAAATTTCGGTAATCATTTTGAAGGGGAGTGAGAAGGCAGCTGTTGCCTTTCAAAAAAAAAATCAATCTCAAATTTGAGATTGATTCTAAATCACAGGCATTTACCGGTTCCATATTCAGAAACTGGCGTCCCTCGCCTGAACGTGGAACAAATTATTTGAAATTAGAAGCGTCCTTAAGCAGACATGCACATCGGGAGCACTGGCCTCCTAACAATATATAACCCTCGCCTGCGTCCTGATCTTCCCCGATGTAAACATGAGCCCCCACTACTCAAGGTCCACTGGCCCGTAGGACGGCCAGTTATGTTCGAGCCCCACGGTACACGAGTCAACTAAGGAATCGTTTTCACGAACTTCCCTCCTCAAGCCACCCCACTTCCTGTCAACCTTCGGGGGAAGGGTCTTCCGCCCGGTGACGGCCACAGCTGGCCACACCTCACTTCCCACTTCCCTCCCCCGAGCGCCCGGGCCTCCGACCCCAACGCGCCCAACTCCGCCGCGCCCCGGAGGCGGCCCCAGACGCAGACCACGCCCCGCGCGGGCCCGCCCCCTCCGGCCACGAAGCCCCGCCCCCCATGGCGCGCTGCGGCTGAGGGACGGGAGCCGCAGGATGCGGGGCGGGGGCGGAAGCTGGCGGGGCGCCGTGAGGGGCGGGGACGCGGAGAGGCCTGGGACTGTCGCTCCGACGGGCCCGGCCTCCGAAGCTGAGTATCCGCGGGAGGAGCCGCCTCGACCGCCCGGGTTCCTGCTGCCGGGAGCCCGGAGCTCCCCACGACCGCCGGGCGCCGGGTGCTTCTGTCGCCGGTCGAACATGGCGCCGTGGACGTTCTGGCGTTGCTGTCAGCGCAGCGTGGGTTGGGTGCCGGTGCTCTTCATCACCTTCGTGGTTGCCTGGTCCTACTACGCGTACGTGGTGGTGCTGTGTGTGTGTGAGTACCGGGCGGCGGGCGGCTGGCCGGGGCGGGGGTGCGGCCGGACCTCGCCGGCCTGGTCTGCGGAGGCGCCCAGGCCGCGGCGTCCGGGTCTTGGTTGCTGCGGCGTCCGGGTCTTGGTCACCGCGGCGGGGCCTCGGGGTTCCGGATCTCGCCTGTCGCGGCTTCGCTGTCAGTATCTGGGCGGAGTGAGGCAGTGATAGCGGCCTGGGGCGCGGTCCCCGGGCAGCGGCCTGGGTCTTTCGAAAAGGAGCGCTCGCGAAGGTGGGTGCCTTTAAGCTGGAAAGGCCGAGCTCTGTAGAAGTTGGGGGTTGTGTGTGTTTGCTTGTGCTTGTGTGTGTGTGTGTGCGCGCGCGCCAGTGTTTTGAAAGAAAGAAACCTGTTCCTCCTGGACTGTTTTTTTGTCTAAACAGCACAAGAAAAATGTGCTGCCTGACGAGCCGGCTGTAGGGGTGAGGGGCAGCAGGTGGACTTTTCAGCGTAACCTCCTGAAGGCAGCTGAGCCATAGATAGACTGATGAGCTCCAGCTTCTGATTTTGATGGGATTTGGCCCAATTTTGAAGTTCATTTCTTTCACTTCTGAACGTAGTAACTCATACAAAAGGAATGAGTGAAACAATATAGATCCGGTTTTCTTTCTTTTTTTTTTTCTTGGCCCATTTTTAGAGATTTATATCTCATCCTCAGATTTTGTGGTCTCATTTTATTTTCACTACTGCCATTTTCCTCCTCAATTTCTTAATATCCGATTTCTCACCGGATTCCCTGGAGGAAAGGAGTAACATTACGATACTCCTCAAATTTTATGATACTGGTTTAGAGAGATTGTGCTTAAGATTGAAGGAAACTGATTGTTAATCAGAACATTACTAAGTGACTGCTACTCTATTTTTGGTATTGATTGATCTGTCTTAATTGTTTATAGACCTAGAGTATGCAGCAACTTTAGAAATAGTGACTTTCTGTCACTTGTTCTCTATCTATATATAGAATAGTGACCTTCTTGTGACTTGTTTTATATATATAGCTTGTATCAATTCTTCCTAAAAACTGAAGATCAAGTGGTAAGTGAGGTTTGTACGAGCAATCTTGTATCCCATATGATGTAACCTTAGTCTCCGGACTCAGTTCACAGGTATCTAAAGGCCATTGTTACTTAATTCTTTAAGGAAAAAAGAGAGCTGTAAAGATAGGTACAAGCTGTATGGCGGAAAAGAAACAGTCCCACTTATTTCACTTGAAAGTAAAAGAATCAAGATCGCTCCATTTATGGCTTTCAATTAGTACAGGTCTCAAGTTAAGTACATAGTTAAAGCCAAGTTCTTCAATGAAAGATAATGATTTGAATCGTTGCTGAGTTGGGAATGCCTAGCTGAAGGTATTGCAAAATTTTACCATAAACTCTAAAGTGAACAGTCACCACTCATGGCAGGAATTTTGCGCTCAATAGTCCAGAGGCCCACAGGTAGGCTGCAGTCTGTGACAAAAGGTGTAGAGTCTCTCATTTGTACAGATTGAATTCGTCACAAATTTACCAAGGCAAGAATTCCAGATAAAGTATTTCCATCTTCACCTGAAGATCATAGAAAATATGGTGGGGATCCAGAGAACCCTCATAAACTGCATATTGTTACCAGAATAAAAAGTGCAAAAAGGCATCCATATTGGGAAAAAGATATAATAAAGATGCTTGGATTAGAAAAAGCACATACTCCTCGAGTTCATAAGAATATTCCTTCAGTGAATGCAAAACTGAAAGTAGTTAAACATTTAATAAGAATCAAGCCCATGAAGTTGCCATAAGAACTTCCAGCAGAGGAAGACATGGTGAACACATGCCTCAAGAGCACTGGGGAGCTAATAAGTGGGGTGGCATCTGAACCCTCTGGGCCACAAGGCAATCGAGTGCTAATGCCAGAGCAGTTTCAAATTAAAAGCTGCAAATCGTTTTAATTAAAAAAAAAAAAGATAATGCTTTGACTGGGAAGGTTTGAGGAGGGTATGTCAATGACTATGTCAATCTTTAAGAACATTACTTTGTTTTTCTAGAATATTTAATTTAATAAGATATCTGAATGAATTAGTTTTAAAAAACGTTTCTAAATAATAATCTGTCTCACCGTTTTGTATATTAAAAACGTTTGATAGCCAGACACCAAAAATGATGTTTGAGTAAAAGTTGATTAAATGTAGGCATTTCTTGACACTACCTCCAGAAAATGAGAGTGAACATAGGAATCATCAGCTTATTGTAATATTTATTATATTTACTGTAAAGTGATCATTTCAAAAGTTAAAAAAATTCTTATTTAGCCAGGTGTGGTGGCATGCGTCTGTAATCCAAGCATTGGGAGGCAAAGAGGCCAGGGATCGCTTGAGTTTGTGGGTTTGAGGCTGCCTCGGGCAACTTACAAGTAGCCGGGTGCCGTGGCAAGTGCCTGTAATCCCAGCTACCTGGGAGGTTGAGACTGCGGATCACTTGAGTCCGTGGGATAAGGACTACCCCGAGCAACATACCGAAACCTAGTCTCAAAAACAAAAAAAAAAAAACAAAAAAAAACCTTATTTAACTCCAATCTAGTAATGGTTTTGAGGTAATATTTCTGAAGGAACACTAAAAATTGGTGTTTGTGATAAAATTATACAGATTAACCCGTGGGTAGATGGTTTTTGCAAATAATATCAAAAGGTGACATCAACTATGAAGGAAATGAGTATGAATTATGAAGTACCTACCATGTGCTAGTGGTGCTATTTTGTTCATTTTCTTTAATTCTTTCAATATCTGAATACAGGTTTCTTTACAGATAATAGAAAATGAGGTTGAGCAAATAGTTCCTTTGGTTAATCATGCAGTTGTTGAATGACTGTTGAAATATGACTCACATTTTTGTGCTCTGCACATAACCTGTCAGTGATCTGAGAGTCAGCAGAATAATAACTGTTTATAGTCTCCAATAGGGAAGAGTGGAAAGAGTGGAAAAAAGTGGTTTCCTTTTTTGAAGATTATATCAATTAGAGACCCAGGACTTCATTGAGTTAAAGCTATGCTCCTATTAAGGTCTTAAGTGGCAAAAGATCTTACAAAGAGACTATAATAATATTTCTAAATTATCTGAGTTTAGGAAGGATTTGGAATGTCTGCAGTTTTATTGTACTATATTTGTATATAGTTGAATATCAAATATCATCAACTCTCACATTAAAACTATAACTATACTTTATTATTATTTTTTTAACTTATTCTTTAGAGTCTAGGTTCTTGCTATGTTGCCCAGGGTTGTCTCAAAACCCGAGACTAAAGTGATCCCTAGCCTCAGCCTCCCAAGTAGCTGTGATTATAGGCGCATACCACCACACCCAGCTATTTTTTTTAGAGACTAGGTCTCTCTGTGTTGCCCGGGGTCATCTTGAACCCGCGGACTCAAGTGATCCCCAGCCTTAGCGTCCCAGGTAGCTGGGATTACAGGTGCATACCACCATGCCCACCTTAAAACTATACTTTAAATTACATTTGTTTTCATAAGTATAAATCCACTGAAATATACTGATATGTAACTATGGGCATTTTTAAATTAAAGTGTAATTTTTACTTAAAATGTTGTCGTCTTTATATTTACAGAATTTTTAAGTTTCTGGAATTCCTTAACAAACAAGATAATTACATATTTACATGTGTTTATTTGATCCTCACAATAATCTCCATAAAAGTAAGTGATTGGATCATAGGGGTCATCTAGTAAATGTCATAATGAGATGGAACTTGAACGGTTGACTACTATGCAAGACTAACTTCCTGTTCATGCAGATCTAAACTCAAGGGAGATTTCAGTCTTATATATGATCTAATTATAGGAAAGTAATTTTCTCCTAAAAAGATTCCTAAGTATCCTGGACAATAAAAACGCCTTGCTCACAGTGGACATCTGAAAAAATTGCTTCAGGCCTCTATAACGTCCTAGTTTTGTATTCCCCATAATCACATACAAGCTCATAATTAGTGACTCCTGTTATTGGAAAGAGTAGTAATACTGAGGACAAAATTTGGTAAGAGGTTATGCATCTAAGTGACCATCGCAGAGGTGATAAACGGAAAAGTAAAGATAAAATAATTAGTAATGTGGGTTCTTGATTTTAAATTAACCTGAAATAATTCTTCAGTTTCTCCCAAGGCTGATAGTTAATCATTCAAATTTCATTATGGGTGGACTGACCAGTTTTTCCATTTTGTTCAATTATTTTTGAGAAAAGTGCTAATTTAGGTTCTCAGAAGAATGTCATAACTTCTTGTTCAAGTCATTTTGGGCTAGTAGTGGTAGAATTGTACTTCTTACTTGACATATACAGAGTCTCAGAACTGAGACATTTTTAAAGATGATCGAATTTACTCCCTTTATTTTCCTTTGAGAGTGATACAAGGCTGCCTCAGTGGTGGGAATGGGTCCAGTGGCAGCAGCCAGGGCAGCAGCAGTGGCATTTTCTTACCCTACTGCTCCACCACAAGGCCTGCTCTGGCTGTGAATCTTTGGAGCCTAGCAACCTCGCATTTACATATACTTCTGAGATCATAGAATGGACCAATCAGGTGCAAGTTATGAAATGATTGGCGCTAAATGGTGCAGTCAGCCATACAATTGAAAAACAGTCCAGTCAGTCTTTTGGTGGGGCACCATTAAAGAGGATATAAGCAAGGCTCAGAAGGAGCTGAAGAGAGACCATTCCAGCCTCCAAAGGAAGAAGCATAAGACTCTGTTCCTGACCTCCAAAGAGAGAAGAACCAGCAGCCAACCTAAAAGAAAGAAGCAGCATCCAGCAGCCAGTCTCTGAGGAATGAACGGAAGCTAGAGACCTCTTTCAGAAACTGGGATTCTAGTCCTGTCTCTGACAACATCTGAAAGGAGCACCAAAGGCCCCAGGCCTGGTGTCTCAAAAAGCTGTTTGTTGTTAGTGTAGTCTGACAACTCACAAAGAACTGTTAACACTAGGCATCTTGGGCATCACATCTGAGTGACCAGTAGTAACCATTACTTCTACTCAGTGCTGTACAGCATTCCTGATGACTGGTGGTAATCATCACTGCTGACCAGTGCTGTCCACCTCTGTTGGCAGGTGACCTGCACTCTGTACTTCTGGTGGATCTGAGGTGAGATAGCTGGCCACTTATGGCTCCTTGTTTCCCCTGTTCTTAAACCCCATTGTTGTTCAGGGAGACTGGGATATATTGCAGTTGTATGCAGGGGTGAGAACCCATAGACAGTGACCTGTCATCTACTGGGAACTGCCCTTTAATTGTCTATAGCCTGTATTTTATATAACTATTGCATTTTGGCTTTTAGCTTTTGATCAAAAAAGCTTTGTTTTTGGCTTTTAGACCCCAAATCCACAAACCCAAATAAACAAAAACAGTTTTTATATTTTCTTGCATATAAACTCAACGTTTGATCTTTACTGCTTTCTTGTAAGCTGTAAAATAGGTAAAGAAAAAGTGCTGGACAATCTAGAAACCAAGTCTGACTATTTGAAAGAACATTATGGCCTGGTCATACAAATGAAGCTTTCCTTTTCCTCCAGCCACTTCCACTTTGTGGCAAAGAAGAAATATTTTGTTGAACTTGGGACTAATAACTATCAGCATCAGTTGTTTTAGCTATCTAATAGGTAGTCAGACTTAACATGTCTAAACAAAACTTTTTTTTTTGAGACTAAGTCCTGCTATTTTTGCCCATGGACTCTCAGGCTCACGTTGCCCGGGGTACCATAGACCCAAGCAAACCCCAGCCTCAGCTTCCCAGGTAGCTGGGATTACAGGTATGTTCCACTACACCCAGCTATTTTTTTGGGACTAGGTCTCACTGCGTGCCCCCAATGGGACTTGAACTGCAATCCCTGGCCCCAACCGTGGCTTCCTAGGCTGCCACCTACAGGCATGCGCCCCCATGCCCTGCCTAAAACAGAACTTTTGAGAATCTTTTTCCCCGTCTCCCAAACCTGTTCTTCCTGTCTAGTAAATGACATCGTCAACCTTAACAGTTCCTTGATTGAAAAACCATTCAAATTAATTACCAAAATCTGTTATTAAGTGTACCAGAATCTGGCTGTTTCCTATCACCACTGCAGCTGTTTGTGTTCAAGCCAAACTGTATTGTACAAGGTTGCTGCCTTGTACAGTAGCTTGAAAACCATGGTCATGATAATTTGTGCCTACTGTCTTCAAGAGGTGCAGTAGGTTTAACTAGTCTCTCAATTTGAGCTGACCTTGTACTTGCTGTGGCCGGTAGAAAGTGGTGGAAATGCTGTGTGAGATTTGGAGCCCAGACGTCAAGAGAGCATGCATCTTTTGCCTTAATTATTTTGGAACATTCTGGTTGTCATATAAGGGACTTCAGTATTAGAGCACATGAAAAGAGAGACCCAACCAAAATGAGTTAAGTACCCAAATCCCTGATGTGTGAGCAATTTTGGACTCTCCTGCCCCAACTGAGCTGCCAGTTACCCGCAGCTGGTAGAAAAGTAGCCCAAACTGCTTGCCAATACAACCGTAGAAAATAGCGAATGGTCATTGTTTGGTGTGGTGATGCCACATTGTCACCTATATCATTTTAATACCCTTGTGTCTTAATCTGTTCTCTCCTCACCCTGTACCTTCTCTCTTGTCCATGAAGCAATCAGAATAAGCTCTTTTCTACTTGAATATACAAGATTTGTCACACCTCTTTTGAAAACTGCCTGACTTTCTATCTATTGTAGCGGAAAACCTTACCATGGTCTCTTCCTCTCATAACTTCTCAGATAATTTCCTTTCCACTCTCATTTGTTCTACAGCTGCAACACTAACTTCCTTGCTATACTTTAACAGTTGTTGAATGAGCTTAATGAATTATTTAACCTCTTTGAACTTGTTCCCATGTTATAACAATAATGCTTATCTTATAAAATAATGTAAAGGTTTTAAAAGCGGAGTAGGCTTTGTATTTATCGGGAGTGGGGAAAAGGCTTAATAGCTTTGGCTGGGCATGATGGTACATGCCTGTAAGCGGCATCCTAGGAAGCCACGGCCAGGGCCAGGTATTTCGGTTTGAATCCTGCTTAGGGCAGGCTATGTAGCAAGACCTAGTTCCAAAAAAAATAGCTGGGCGTGGTGGTGCATGCCTGTAATCCCAGCTACCTGGGAAGCTGAGGCTGGGGATTGCTTGAGTCCGTGGTACTCTGGGCAGCATGAGCCTGTGGTTCCAGGGGCAAAATTAGCAAGACCTGGTCTCAAAAAAAAAAAAAAAAAGACTTAATAGCCTTACCATACTTTTTATTGTTTTCCCCTTTTCGTTGGGAGTTGATTAATTTTTTTTCTTAATGTTTTTTCTCTCTGTCACCATCCCATCCTCATTGCCAGTTGTTGAAGCATCAGGCTCACCATCTGTGTAGGTTCTTTATTGGTTACACAGACACATTAGGCAGAGCAGGGCCAGAGCTGGGGGACTGGGAGGCTCATGAGCTCTCCAGCCCCTCCAAAATCTTCACACTTTTCTCTGGGCTCTCGGTTTCTGACATTCTCTCATTCTCTCTCATGCTTGTGTGCATGCTTCCCTTTCTCCCCTCTCTCCCGGGCCCAGGTGTGCGTACTTACACGAATGTATACCCACTGAACAACACAATCATGGGGAAGACACAACATCCCAGTTGCTGGGTATACATCCTAATGGAGGGAAAAGCCTGACTAACTCACCCTATGCTCTCCTCACCCACCACCAACACACAATCTTTAGTGAGTGAAGGGCCATATTTTCAGTGTTTTTGTTGTTGTTTTTAAGAATTCTTAATTACTGCATCTGAAGATCATATTGCAAAAACATGTGCCTGTTTACTGGTGGTGCTAGGCATATGTATATTAGAGTATGTTGTGTAAGGGAGGGGATCTTTCCACATCATCAATGTGAGACTTTGAAGGTAATATCTGGCTCTGTTTCTTTAAGCCTAAAAGCAACATAGATGCTGAAATATGCTGTATGTTCTCTTGAGCAGATAGGCAGCTGCTCTTAAATAACTGAAATAGGTGATTATGATTTTCTAGACAATTGATTTCTCTAAGATAGATAATGTGGTGGGCAGGAGTCTAGCTTAGCTCAGTGTGGACTGTGGGAGAATCCACGGAGACTGAAAAGTTAGAAGCAAAGTTAATGACAGTGCTTTCCACAGACAAAAGGGCAGAAGACTAGAAGCTATCTGTAAAAGTCAGTGACTGTCTGTAGAAGTTAGCAGCTGGAGTCTAGCTTTTACAGTACTTTGCTTTGTGGTTTCTTTTTGCTCACCTGCCCAGCACTGATCTAACAAGTTCGAGGCACATAAACTTTTTGTTAAGACAGTACCACAGGAAGTGTTGCAGGTAGTTAGGATGTTGATGGTGCTGACAGGCACCGACTCACAGGACCCAGTTTAGTTTAATTAAACTCATTAATTGATGTCGGTAGTCTCTGTTTTTTCTTCTGCCCAATGCTTCATTTTACTACAAATGAGAATGTTCACCCACCCAGTTAGATAATAGTAGTTTTTTTTCTAAAAGTTTTATGATTTTATTAATTTGAATTTTTTCACAATTAAAAAATTATATATATAAATTTTTTACATCATTGTCAGCCCCAGGGTTCTCCCACTACCCTGTCATTAGTGAACCATCATCTTAATCTTTTGTGCACATCCCACCCCCGATTTCTCTCCTCCCCTTCTCTTGCTCAAATAGTAGTAATTTTTAGCATGCTAATAGAACAACTTGTAAAATCAGAGGTGACACTATTAAATGTAAAGTTTCCAGGAAGCTTATTAAAATATTTGCACAGAAAGCATATCAGCAGCACCTGATATACTAATAGCAGTACCTCATATTGTAAATAGTGTGTTACTGGTGTGAGATCATACTGATATTTTTTTCTCCCTGATATTTGTGATTTCCCATTTTTTCTATGAGAACTTGTGTATTTTTTATATGTATAAATGAATTCCAGACCCAGTCGTTTTTTTTCCTGCCCCTAAAAAGTTGCTCCTAAAGGTCAAATAGAGAAGTAAATAAGAAAGATCAATCAGGAAACACCTGAGGGTGGGTTGTTGGGGAGAGAGGGTTAACAAGGGCTAGTGCCACAAATTTTAAACCACAAAGAAGCCCGTCTAATTAAAACTATGAAGGCAGGGTATATCAAAATTCTTTCTGCACTCTCCTCAGTTTTTACTATGAATCTAAGACAGAAAAATGTCTATTATAAAAGTAGTTATATGGTATGGTACATGGAAAGACTTACTGGTCAGTAGAACAGAATAGAATACCCAGAAATCAGCTGTAATTGTAGAAATTTAGAATGTGATAAAACGTAGCATCTCAAAGAGGAAAAGATGGGGTAACTGCAAAGTTAATTGGACAAGAGATAAAATTGGGTCCAAATCTCACACTGTATTCCAAGATAAACTACCAATGAATACTTTATTTTGATATTTTAAGCATTTTATTTGAAAATCATTTCAGATTTGTGAGAAATAGTACAGAGATTTCATATATCCTTTACCCAGGTTCTCTGTTATGATTTGCTAGATGTGCTTTGTCATTCACTCAATCTTTGACTTGAGAGTAAATTACAGAGGTAATGTCCCTTTACCTATAGATATAAGAACATTAGCTTACATATTCAGTATTGTTATCAAAATCAGGAAGTTAGTATTGATAAATTATATCTCTAATATGTGACTATTATTCATACTTCACCGTTGTCCCACAAGTCCCTTGATTTGCTCCACAACCTATTATAGCCTCACACCTTGCTATTAGTTGTCATGTCTCTTTACTGTCCTTTTATTAGAAGAATCTTCAGCCTTACTCTGCTTTAATGATATTTTTGAAGAATATGGACTTGTTTTGTCCATCTTAGATTTGTGTGATGTTTTCTCATGATTAGATTAAATATGTATTTATAGCAGGGATGACGCAAAAGTACCTTTTTGTGACATTGATTGTACCTTTTGGGGAACGGTTAACTTTGATCAGTCACCATTTAATGTGGTATCTGCCAAGTTTCCCCATTCCTAAAGATACTTTTTTTTTCTTTGTAAGTAATAACTATTATTGTAGACACAGATATCCCTTCAAGGAAGGACATGCTATTCAGTTGTGACAAATGCAGTCAGCAGATAACTTGCAGCAGTGAGCTCTTTCAGCATCACTCACCTTTCCTGCATGCAGTTCTATCCTGCATCCTGCGCCTGAGTGAGATGGACCCAGTCTGCTTCAGAATTCTCTGCCAGTGGCTGAGGCTTTGATAGATCTGCATTGCAGTTCAACTTCTCCTTTTGCCCATATTTGTCTTCTCCCCCTTTCTATATATATTGAACCCTAGTAACTATCTTGCACTCATATGACTGCATATTATTCCAGAAAACACAGTCTTAGGTCGTTTCTTTGTGGGAAATGCCTTGAGACTTTAAATCTGTTCCTGATTACTTGCATTTTCTGTTTCTCATATTTACTGAGGATTCTTGCTTGAAACAGTTATTGTGTTGATTGTTAAATAGTGATTATTTTCCCATTCTGTGATTTCTTGTACATTTAATAAAATTCTACTGAGTTTTCCCTCTTGTCCATTCTTTCACATCAGCATGCAGTCACATTCTATTGCATGTGTTGTGACCTGTCCCTTTACTTTGTTTCACAAATTGTATCAGATTTGGCCACAGAAGTGCCTTTGATTTGGTTTCTGTGCCTTTTTAACTGTTCCCATCATTTTGAGTACTTATTTACACTTTGGCACTTAAAGCTTTTTCAGTCTGCTCTGATAACTTTTCTTGCTCCTGAGATCTGCCGTTTCACAATATACTGTATCTGAATGTAAAAAAATAAAAATATTCAAGTGCTACAAGAAAATAGATGTGGAGAGTCTTAACAATCAGTAAGTGAGAAAAGCACAACCGAAAAAAGTGACAAACAGTTCACAGAGAAAAAAAAAAATGGCCTACAAACATATGAACCTTCACTTACAAGAAATGCCAAGTAAAATTATCCTGTCTCCAAAAATATGGGAGTACTTGAGTCACTGATAGGAGTATAAAATGGTACATCCCCTATTCTGACAGGGATTTCAGGCAAAGGAAGTTTTCTTTTGGTCCAGTAATCCCACTATTAGGAATCTACTCTGAAGATAAAATGTCCACTAATAACAGATGCATAAAGTTACTCATTTCCACAGAAGATTGGAGCAGCAGAAGATTGGAGTCAACCCAAACGTCTATCAATAAAGGCCTGATTGTATTACTGGAACACCAACACAAAGAAATACTGTGCAGTGCTTTAAAAAAAAAAAAAAAAAAAAGATTGTCTATATACTAATGTATAATGGTTCCAAGAGTATGTTAAGTAAAAAAAAAAAAATGTGGGGAGGATACATGAAAGATGAAGTTAGAAATACTTACTTGCTTATTTTGCTAAATGAAATAGGTTAAAATAAACATATTTTAGTAATATGTTTAATAAAATAGTAAATAAAAATCATGAACTGGAGTGACAGAATGAAAAATGAAAACCTGAATATCTTAATATAATTTGTGACTTTTAAACTATTTATATTTTTTTATATATCCAAAAAAATAAAACATAGGGGAAGCTAAAATTTGAAATCAAAGAACTAATTTTATATAAGGTTGGTACACGGTAACAGCACAGAGGAAAGAATTATTTCAAGTGCCTTTGAATTAGTACTCATGAGTGGGATATAAGCTAAAACAAAAACAAAAAATATAAAAACTAAAGAAATCTTAAACTAGTATGTAGTTTTTTTTTAACATGTAAATTTTAGGATAAACTTAATAAATTGGGGACTGAAATATTTATTATAAGAACAAAAACTACAAATTAGTTAAGAAAAAGCCATACAGTCTACTGGGATTGGAAATTAATTGTATACTACTCCATTGTCAACCCAAAGGACTTAAAAGCGGTAAAATTATATAGCCTAGTATTCTAGCTTGGTTACTAAAAACATGAAAAGGAATCAGTGCCTCTTGGAAAAAAGTCCAATCAGGGCAGTGGTGGCAAAGTGAGCCTCAGATAGCTTGTGCTATATAAAGCAAGGATGTACTCAAAGACTAATGGGGATGATTAGAGGATATAGTTGAAAGAGGCATTGTTAGCTAAAGTTGATTTATTCTTAAGAAATAAATGTAGTTGACAAGACATTGAATAAATAAATCCACAAATTTTCTTCTTGGTACTCAAAAATTAATTCACCTGTAGACAATGGAGTTATCTTATGCTGAAATGAATAAAGGGCAAGAATTAAGATTTTGTGTTATCTTTTTAGAATGACTAGGCTGCCTCACTTGAGGGAAAACTCTTTACAAAATAATGCCAGCTTAAAAATACAGGACTAGTCAAGATTTTTTAATAGTAATCCTCTAATTCTATGAAATAGTTGATGGTGTGTGGTGGTGATTTGCAGGCAAGGATTATCAGTGACTGAAGAGGTGAACAGTTTTGGGAAAAAAGATATTTATATATTCCTAAGATTTTGCACCCCCCCCAAAAAAAATTAACAATTATCGAAGGGGAAAACATACCTTCAGAAAGGAATGAAATTGATTTGCAAATTACTACCTTATCTAAATGTAGTCCTGCTGATAGGGACAGAACTAAATAATGTATCTCTTGTGGTGATACACTGTACAGTATCAAGAATATATCACATATAAGTGTTCTTGTTTGTCCTCCCTTTTTCCCATTCCCCTCCCCAAATTTACACTCAAACCTGTTGTCTTTGAATGGAATTATAGGAGGAAGAGGTTGGGGGAGAGGAAGTTAATGGCACCACTAATGGCACATTCCATAAAACATTTGACCTTCAAAAGGTCACTGTCTTATCTGGGAAAATGTTGTTAATGGTTCATTAATTTTGAGCTTCACCAAATCTCTGCATTAAACAGAGCAGCTTTAATAGTATCTATAATAAAACCAATCTGCTGATGAGTAATAATGAGCTTTAAGCACTTTGCATTCATTATCTTGAAATTATTGGGTGGGATTGTGGGATAAAGAAAATGAATAGTACGAGATTGTGTAATTTTTGTCTCATTTATGTCCTTGAAAGACTAGGAAAAAAATAGAAGATACTAAGTCAAAGTCTTATAGATTAGAATTTGAATTAGAATTATTAATATGAACTCATTTCTTAAAAAGTGTGGTGGTAGTTTGCAGAGTTGCAGCCTCAGCATCCAAACAGCAGTATCACAAAGTAGAACACTGAAGCTTATTTTGGGGCTAGTGTTGACTATATTTTATTGGCATCAAGCAGTTACTGCAGCAAGGAGAGCTATCCATGATGAAATCAGTGCCTTGGCCTCAGAGAGATGTGTGTGTATGAAGATTCCTTCCTTTAGTGATTCCTAAAGGTACTGTTTATCCAAAACTAGCATTGAGAGGAAAGGTTAAGTTATTGGATGATGAACGATTGATTCCCTTCTTCCTTACCGTGTTTTGTTCATTCTGTGTAATCCCTTTATTATATTAAAAATATGTATTTGCTGATTGCAGATTGGAAAATAATTGCTGTCCTTGAGAATGTAGTAGGAAATGGGCTTGAATAATAAATGCATATTTAATAAAATGCAGCAAGAAAAATGTTCTTATAGTGAGGTTTTTTATTGACTTCTGAATATCATTTTCTAAACACTAACCTGTAGTTCCCTATTACAAGTGTGAAGCTAAAAACTCTTGGATTTAACATTAGCATCATGGTAGCATAAGATATTTCCTCCATTTTTCCTCTTTACAGTGAGTTGGTTTATAATGAGTCATGTAACAATAATAGGATCACACCAGGATGCTAGGGAGAGATGGCATCTATGTGATGGAAAGTGGATGGAGATCAACATATGAAGTCTGTTTTCTGGGAGCTATAGAGCAGCAGGGCTGCCACCCAGACCAAAGGCCTTGGGGAGTGTAGAGGCCCACACCCTTCCCAAAGTGAAGTCAGGGTGATCTACAAAACCTAGAACCCCAACAGAGAACTGAACAGAGAAAATGCTCTCCACCTCAATCTCCTCATCCCCAACACAGAATTAGTATGGATACCTTGAAGTGTACTAATAGCTTGTAAACATTTAAGTCTTATCTGGGAACCCAAAGAAGGACATTATGAGGACCATGCGCATGAGCCAGCTCTTGCCTCAGCACTTCTACAACAGTGGCTGGCCCCTTTTTGCCCCTTCCTCCCCCTCCCCAATAGTATGAGCTCAGTCATCTCCAGCTTGTTGGAGTTACCTATAGCAGCCAGTAGGAACCAAAAAATCAAGTTACCTACTTGGAAAAGTAAACAGTTACAAGATGCTGACAAGTTTTTAAACAACTTGAGAATTTGAATAATAGGACATAAGAAGACAGTAACTCCCAAGAAACTAAGCTTAAACACATGGAAGGTGTCGGGCATGGTGGCATGCACCTGTAATCCTAGCTACCTGGGAGGCTGAGGCTAGGGATCACTTGAATCCATGGGTTCGAGACAACCCTGGGCAACAGGCAACATAGCAAGACCTAGTCAAAAAAAAAAAAAAAGGCACATTGAAGTTATGACCTTGCAAATGAAGAAATCAAAATAACTCATAAAGAAACTGAAAGTATTAGAAAACTCACAGAAAAAATTTAGTAAGACTGGGAATAAAAGTAATTACCAGAAGTATTGTGAGCAAGGAAACAGTTTTATGGTCCGTTTCCTAACAGTAGACTTCTGGCCAAGTGACCACAGCTTTAAATTTAGAATTTTCAAGGTTTTATTGAAGCAAAGCATCAGCACATACTCACAGCCAACTTAATCTTTCAGTTACAAACACATCATCAATGATAACAAACCCATGTCCTGTAAGTCTGCTCTGTCCAAGGCCTTACCCACTATGACTGCTCACCTCATTGTGTCTTTAGCCGATGGGGTGAAATCATCCCGTCAGTTCCTCAGTGAAGATCACCTAGCTTCGAAGGAATGTCACTGGAGGAACTTAAAAGGGTGTCCACCAGCCATCATATGGTCAGAGATGATGGGGGACATTTGGTCGGTCCATGCATGCTCTAAAGTCTTAGCAAAATCGTCCACATATTTATACCATTTTTTTTTTTTAGCAAACTCATAAGCATCATTTCATTTTTATCACTCACACTCCTGGTTAATTAATGAGGTTCATCAGCCTCTCACACTGGGTAGGGTATTAGCAGTCAGTTCACATATGGGGGTAAAGCAAATTACAAGCATTTAAAATCAAAGAAGGTGCTTTTTTCCCTCACAGGGGAGCACAATTCATGGTATTCTAAGCAGTTCCCAACTTTGTCTTCTCCTAAATGCTGGACGCTACACAATTCACATGCTTCTTACAAGAAGGAAGAGAGTAAAGCTATAAATAGACTAATAAATATTGAGGCAGTAAAAAGCTCCATACATACAATTCAGATGTAATCAAAGCTACGGAAGCAAAGCAGGCCTACTGGAGGGTTGAATCAGAGAGCCTGATGATGAGTCCTAGAAATCATTCAGGTAGAAGAAAGAAGAATAAAATGTAAAGAAGAAAAAAATGTAAATTTTTAGAATCAAGATGCTAAGCCAACACTAAACAGAATAAATGTGGGGGGCAGTGAAAATCTATTCCAGGATAAATCACAGCTAAACTCCTGAAAACTAAAGACAGACAAAATCTTAAAAACAGCAAGAGAATGGACATTATCTTTCGGAGGAAAATTAGAAAAATAGCAAGATACTCATCAGAAATTATGGAGGCCTAGAAAACTTCCTTGAAACAATAAACGAGCTCAGTAAGGTTGCAAAATCAACACATAGAAGACAGTAGCTTTCCTATCCGTATCATTTAACCACTGCATCCAAAAAAAATTAAATACTTGGGAATAAAACTAACAAAACGTGGAAGAAATATACAACAAAAACTTTTAAAACACTGCTAAAAGAGGTAGAGAAGAAATAAGGAAAGACATTCCCTGCTCATGGATTGGAAGAATTAACGTCATCAAAATGGCCATCTCCTACCAAAAGCAATCTACAGATTCAATGCAATCCCTATAAAAATTCCAATGACATTTAAAAAAAATAAACAACAAAAGTTGCAGAAATTCATATGGAATAACCAAAGACCTCAAATATCAGAAATCCTCCTGACCAAAAAAAGAACAGAGGTATTACTATTCTAGACTTCAAATTACACTACAAAGCAACCGTAATTTAAACAGCATGGTACTGGTACAAGAACAGACCTGTGGAACAGAACTGAGTGCCCTGAAATAAAACCACACATATATAATCAATCTTTGACAAAGGAGTGAAAAACTTGCAATGAAACAAGGACAGCCTCTTCAATAAATGGTGCTGGGAAAACTGTACCAAGACATGAAAAAAAATGAACCAGACACCTCCCTTCCATCATGGACAAAACCAACTCAAAATGGATGAAAGACTTGGATGTTAAGACCTGAAACCATAAAATACATAGAGGAAAACTTGGGCAAAACCCTCCATGAATGACACTTCAGAAATCCATATCTGGACACATCTACAGCTGGCAAAAAAAATAAAGGAAAACAAACATCTGGAACTACATCAAATTAAAAAGCTGTACAACAAAAGAGACATCAGATAAAATAAAAAAAGAAACCTAACCAAATGAAAGAAAATTGTTGCCTTCCACAAAAGTGATAAGGGTTTGATAACACAGATCCACAAGGAACTCACACAACTTAGCAAAAACAAAATAAGAAGCCCAGTCAAAAACTGGGAAGAAGAACTAAAAAGACATTTCTCCAAAGAGGAAATACAAATGGCCAACAGGCACATGAAAACATGCTCAATGTCACTAACAGGGAAATGCATATCAAAAGCACATTCTTACAACAGTAAGAATGGCCCACATCAAAAGAAATGGGACAACAAGTGCTGGTGGGGATGTGGAGAGAAGGGAACACTCTTACACTGCTGGTGGGAATGTAAACTGGTCCAGCCACTATGGAAAACTGTGGAGCAAGCTAATGAAAATAACTACCATTTGACCCAGCAATTGCTCTTCTGGGAATCTACCCAAAGGAGACATCAATACTTATACAAAGGGACACCTGTACTCGGGTGTTAATTGCAGCACTGTTTATAATTGCAGGGACATGGAAGCAACCCAAATGTCCCAAAACAGACAAATGAATGAAAAAGATGTGGTGTATATACACAATGGAATATTGCTCATCAATTAAAAGTGACAAACTTGATGAATTTGAGTCAGAAAAAGAATCCAAATGGTTTCACTAATATATGGGACATAGGAAAAACAAAAGACCAGAGGGAAAAATCAAAACAAGCTAACAACCAAACTGAAGTTGGGAAGGGGGATGAGGTGGGTGAATCCCGAGGATTACAAAGCTGTGAAATATATATATACTCACACACAGACACACACGCACATATATGGTTAAAAAAAAAATTATGGAACCCTAAAAGTATTGCCATATTTTTTTAAGTGATAACTAAACCAGCAATTCAAAATCCTATAGCCATTAAAAATTGATCCTCTCAGGATTTCAAATTGGCAAGGTAAATTCAGATTACACCTTCTCACATTACAAGTATGCAAAGTAGAGCCAGGCATGGTGACTCGTGCCTGTAAGCGTCATCCTGTGAAGCAGCTGGGCCTAGGGATTGCAGTTCAAGTCCCATTCGGGGCCTAGTCCCAAAAAAAAGTAGCTGGGTGTAGTGGCACATGCCTGTAATCCCAGTTACCTGGGAAGCTGAGGCTGGAGATTGCCTGAGTCTGTGGTACCCCAGGCAATGTGAGCCTGTAGTTCCACAGACAAATATAGCGAGACCTAGTCTCAAAAAAAAAAAAAACAAAACCAAGTATGCAAAGTAAAAACTGGATAAATGCATTGGCATGGTTTTCTCACTTTTCAAGTATGAAACATAATTTTCCGAAAAACTTACCGAAGATATACCCATTGGCAAAAACTATACCATGGTAAAATGAGTATCTGGCATTTTCATTTAGATAAATGGGAGATAGGCAAGAGAAAAGGACTTAAGTTGAAAATAGGCAACTAGCCCTCATGTGCAAATAGAACCTTATATTTAAATTCTATGTTAATCAACTTGCCATTTGGGACATCATGGATGGAATCAGATTGGATTATGCTAAGTGGAAATCAGAATGAGAAAGACAAAATACTGGTTGGTGTAACTGAAATCTGCAAAACAAGGAAACAAAGGGTGAAATAATCAGGAAAGTAGAGCATTTGTTTGATTGTGGATTGCATATGGCCTATTGCATATGAAGACTTTCGGACTTTGTTCTGGAAGTGATGGGGGGGTGATGAAGAGTATTTATTCATCAGATTTGTAGTGGTAGAGGTGTATTAAATTGATAATAGGGAAATACATTATTAGATTTGAGGAGGACCTGAAATAAGCCAATAAGAGAAATTGGAAAGAGATGACAGATTTGGAGACTTAGAATCAAGAAGACCCAGATGTCACTGGACTATCCAGACAGAAGAAATAAATAGTGGTACCTAGGTTTTTAGGCTTGAAAGAAATAATGCTGTTGAAATTATAGGGATAACTTCTATTTTTTCCTATAGCAAGATACAATTTGTTTAGAGCTTTCATAAAAAAGGTTGGTAAGCTATATCACAGACTAGTTAAATATAGATGCCATAGAAGAGAACCTATTTATTCTGCAGGTAACATTAAAGAAAGAGCTAAAGAAAGCATCATGATTATAACCATATTAATCAACTTAAAATTAGCAAAGATCAGGAAAAAATTTTTAAATGTGATTGCAATATATTGATAATCTGAATTTTAGTGTTTAAAGTTTTTGTGTATGCTGAATTTGCATTAGTGTTTACATTTAGCTAAATTTTGTTTTTATGAAAATGATTCTAAGATGAATAGTCAACCTTAAATAAAATTCTAAGGACAAGATGGCTAATGTATATTCACTATTTTTTTCTTCTAGTTACTCTTTCTGGAAATGGAGAAAATGGTAAGGTATTTTTTTTGTCTCAATTTTGTAAAATACAACCAACACCTTTTGTGTAGTGATGACTTTGTTTTTGTTTTCAGAGAACTGTATCTTTAAAGTTTATATAATTAGAAGACATGATAATGAACTTAGTCCTATACATTCTGTGTGTTCTTATTGTGTTATTTATAAGTACCTCTAATTTTGCAAGGAACCTAATTTCCTAATTTCTTTGTCATATTTATATCATGATCATTGCCATATATTTTTCAGAATGCTTTACAGTAGTTATTTAAAGATTTTTTTTATATCAGTTCTGCATAGAGTCAGAGATTTTACTTTCATGCTATATAAATTTTATTGATGGTTCTCAAATAATAAAAATAGTACTTTACTACTTATAGACATTTAATAAAATAACAAGATTGTAAATTTGTAAATTGTATGTATATATATGTAAATGACTAATTCATTTTCAAAGGTATTTAAAGTTTTTATAATGACTAAAGAAATAGTGGCTAAAAGGAAAAATTCTTGCTAAAAATTTCATCAAGATAAATGAAAATTTTAAGCCTGCTTAAGATCAAATTTCAAAAGTAAATTTTGATTTAATAAATGAAAATCCAGAGGGTTCTTACAAGGAACAGAAGTTATTAATAATATTCTTATGATTGGAAATAATTAGGCATTAACATGGAGTTATTTCCAGGAATTTCACAGGCAAGTTGGGGGTGAAACTACAATCAAAACAGTTTACTCGCTATTAGGACTGAATCACACAAGGTGACTTTTACAGTAGCCCAGCTATTTGTGAACTGTTGCATTGGCATTAAAAATAATGTTAGGGGGCATATGGTGAAAGACACTTCAAAAGCTGAAATGTGAAATACTTTGGACTATCATTAACTGTACAACATGAGAAGTCTGAAGCTAGACTTCCTACATCTATCAAATCCTGCCTTTTTCCTCTCACTGGGGCTTTTTTCCTCTTAGTTTAGGTATGAACCATTGTAATTGTAAAAGACAATGTTGGGGTTCCAATAAGTTGTTCGTTTTATCGTCTTATTTTAAAATAACATTTTTGAAGTTAGAAATACAAGTAAATATAACCTCAGACCAGAAAAAAAAAAAAAAAGACAGTGCTTCAAACTGCATATATACAGTGTTAACTATATAAACCACTACATTATTCTTTATGCAGACCAGTGAAAACTTTTATCAGTCCTTAAGCTTAGGAAACACTAAAATAGGGAAATGCACAAAAAAAGCAAATTATAAGGGGAGATTAAAATGCCTATATATTAATAATAATGATAATGATAATAATGATGAGAAACAGTGGATTTAATGTAACATTTTTAAGATTTTTGCATATAGTAACTCCTTCGTATTATGCAGCTAACTTTACTGAGCCCAGTTAAGTGCTTCAATTGATGTCTAATCAAATTATTTGGGGAATATAATATGAAGGGTAAAAATATCTCAAAGAAATGGAGAAAACTTGTAAAATATTTTATTTCAACTTTAAAAATGAATAGAATTTCAAACTTTCATGCTTGTCTGTACTTTGTTTTCTTCAATAGATTTATGCCATTACATTCCAAACTGAAATAAGTTTAAACACCTGGTAAATAGTTCTTGATTCTTATGGAAACAGTCCCACTTTTCCCAAGTTGAAAACTACAGAATACAACAAACTTTATGAGTGTGTTAATATTTAGAGAGAAAGATGGTTGGAACCTTGAAGATATTTGAGTGAATACTAATCTATTTGGAAAACTGTTAACTCTTCAGCAACTTAAATTCCATCTTTAACTACAGTCTTTACTTTGAAAAAGGTAGCCCTTAAACGCAGAAACAGTGTTTCTTCTTATCTTGATGTTAGGTCATGACGCTAAGAGTTTCTATATTTGATGTTTTAAGTAGATTTAAATTAAATCTTTATTGGATTAAGCCTCCTGACCTTAAATTGTGTTTAATATAATGCTTTTTCCTCTTTTCACCAAGATTCAATGAAATGTTATTTGTTTTTATTTACCAGGAAAGGCCGTTGTTTACCTTGTGGCTTTCCATCTGTTCTTTGTTATGTTTGTGTGGTCCTATTGGATGACAATTTTCACATCTCCCGCTTCCCCCTCCAAAGAGGTAAATTTAATGTTGGTAAATTACCAAATGCTGCAACTAATTATGGAATTATTTTCCCTATGTTATCTTCGTTAAAATTTTATTATGTAATGCATTTGTTTTGTTTCCATTCATGAAATTGCTCAATTAACTCTACTTTGGGATGTGAGTCTTAACATTCTCAGATACAACCCACTGATGTTACATAGTAAAAGACTAAGACTATTGCTAATGTTTAACTACTGATATTTTTCTGCTATAATTTCTTTAAAAAATTTTTTTAATATAAACTTTCTTATATCTTTGTGGTCCCCATTATTCTCCTACCACATCACCTGTGACCCATCACCATAATCCCTTGTGTACTTCCCTCCCCTGTCTTGCTTACCTCTCTCACCCTTCCTTTGTTGTATGCTTCAGTTCTATGGTTAGTTTGTTAGTTTTGACTATTTCTTGTACTCTTGTTAGATTTACTTATATCTCACATATAGTACCATCCGATGTTTATGTTTTTCCTTCAACTAATTTTGGTTGGCTTAATTCCTTCCAGCTCCATCTGTATTGCTGCAAATAACGAGTTTGTCTTTTTTTTGAGCACCGAATAACATTCCATTGTGTAAAAACACCACCACAGCTTTTTTTATCCATTTGCCAATTGGGGGCATTTGGTTTGTTTCCATATCTTGGATATTGTGAATATTGCTGCAGTAAACATAGGAATGCAGATAACCATTCAAATTAGTGTTTTGTGTACTTTGGATAGATTCCCAGGAGTGAAATTGCTATATCATATGGTAAATTCATGTTCTGTGTTCTGAGGAACTTCCACACATCTTTCCATTTCGGTTGGACGATTTTGTATTCCCACCAGCAATGCAAGAGGATTCTTTTGTCTCCACAACCTCTCCAGCATTTGCTGTTTCCAGTTCTTTTTAATGTAGGCCAGTCTTACTGTAGTGAAATAGTGTCTCATGGTGATTTGCATTTCCTGATTATAAGGGATAGTAAACATTTTTTTCATATGCTTGTGACCATTTGAATTTCGGAGCACTTTAGTTGCCATGCTGTAGTTTCTTAAAGACACATTTTTTATTACTGGTTTAAGCAATTTTAAGAGACAGACTTGAATTAGGAAAGTAGAGTTTGTTTTTAGAAATCCTTTTAACACCAGCATTTCCTGAGCCCTGTACAAGTATGGAACTAAAGAAAGTGTTTGTGGGAAACAAATTGTCTAGTCTGTTGTTTGTTAACCTTAATATGGCTTGTGCTATTTCTGATTGGAAGTATCACTTGGAAAACATTATGAGTAAATACCTATGTGGAATATGTTTTAAGACCAGTATATCTGTGACCTTGACAGAGTCTGCTGAATTCCAAAAGTTCAGTAGAGCTGGATGGTTAAGAATGTATTTTCTAGAGTTAATTGAGTTTTAGTTTCCCTCTCACAAATTACTTAATATACTCAGTTTTCTCATTGGAAAATAGAGCTAACATTAACACCTGTCTCTGTAAGATGTTTGTGAAAATTAAGTGAGGTTAATTCATGTAAACCTTTTAACATAGTAACTGCCGCATAGTTAGCACTTAAATTTTAGATGGTGATATAATTATTCGCCTTCAAATTTATTAAAAATTATAGATTATAGGTTTAAAAATAATTCCCATTTAACTTTTTAATAGAATAGATATGCAGAATAATATATATGATAAATATATGCTTGATAAATTTTTACAAAAACAGCACACTTGAATAGTCACCATCCAGTTTGTAAAGCAAGAGCTTTAGCAGCATTCCATCAACCTCCTCAATCACCTTTCCAATCAGCTACTGCGTGAGTAACCCTGTGCTGCCTTCTAATAGCAATTACTGATTTTGCCTAGCTTGGTACTTCATGTAAATGAAGTCAGTCTTTATCCTTGTATGTCTAGCTTCTTTCATTTACATTATATATTTGAGATTGACCCATGTTGTTGTTGCATATAGTTATAGAGCATTTCTTATTATTATTTAGCATTGTTGTGGCATATAACACAGTGTTATATGGTGATAGGCATGGGCATTAAGGTGTCTTCAAGTTTATGGTTGTGTGTACACTCATCTATACGTACATACATAATTCTTCTGGGTAAAATGCCTAGGAGTAGAAATGCTGGGTCACGTTATGTGTGCATTCAACACTGAGAGATAATGCTAAAGTCTTGCCCATTTTTTTTTTCTATTGGATGCTTTTCTTTTAAGGTTAATGTATGCCATTAATCAAACTTAGTTTCTTAAATATTTTCTGCCAGCATTTGATAAGTCAATGCTTAAAGTTATTTTATAAACTGCCTAATTTCGTGTTAAAGTTGAAAAGGGCCTAATTTTATTTAATCAATTACTAGTAGTGATGACTATTGGAAACATAGTACATGTTAAAGTAAATAGTTCTCACTGCAGAAATAGAAAAAAAAATAAGAAAACAGTTTGTAATACTTTTGAGAAGTAGTGTAAGTCAGAATTTAAAAACTCAGAATCTGATGCCAGATTACCCAGGTATTACTCGTCGTTACTAACTTACTGTGTAACATTGAAGATTTCCTTTTAGTTATCTGTCCCTCACATCTCTCTTCTGTAAAATAAAGATAATAACAGAATATACCTAGTAGGATTATTGTAGAAGTTGGATAAATTAATATATGTGATTAATAAAATAATAGTCTGTAGTTTATAATATAATAAAGTCCTTAGAAGACTATCACACATAATAAATACCATCTAAGTATTATTTTTCTTTTTCAGTCATTTTGGCATTTGTTTCTATTTAGCATTGAGCATACATCGCAAGCCTTTATACTTACTTCATCCTCATGTTTCTCATCTCATTTATGCAGTGTAACTGCCTAAGCCTGATGGCCCTGCTATTGCAAATTCTATCATAGAATTTACCATGTAATGCTGTAATTACCGGTTTATTTGTGTGCAGTTTATTTACCAGTTTATTTATTGTCAGTTTTTTGAAGGCAAAGATCATTTCTATCATGTTCTCTACTATATTCCTCTTCCTGCTGTCTAGCACATTGTGGGTTTTTTTGTGTGACTTTATTAAGTCCTAAAGAACTGGCTAAACCAAACTGCACTCATGACCTAGTATAAATATTTAGAGTTCTGTTTCTACGTAAGCTTACAGTATGCTGAGATAGGTCTCCATAAATAATTAAAATTTGTGAGACAGGTTCAAATGTAAATGTATGTATTTTTTATTTTTTATTTCATTCTTTCTGTTAGAATATTTATGGAGCACCTTTTGTTTGCCAGACATTGCTAGGCTCTGGAAGTAAATAGAACATTACAGACATAGCCTTCTGCTTTAAAGAGAGAGAGAATTGATAAACAAGTAAATAGACAAAATAATTATAAATTATAATTACAACAAGATAACTTTAGAACTTGATGTGGTGGCACATAACAGAGTAAAAAGCTGCTTTAAACAGTATGACCAAAGACATTTCTGAGGAAGTGGCATTTAAGTTGAGACCCTTATGAGTATCTCTTTCACTAAAGTGTGCTTATTGAAGGAAGAATCCTGTTGTTTATAGCTATGTTCCCATTGCCTAGAATTTGATAATAGTGTATAGCTAAATAAATGGCAAGGAGGAGGCAACTTATGAAGAGATAGACATTTTACATAACTCAGTCTTACCTTTCCCTAAACAAAATAGAGTGCATCATTCCTCTGCCAGTTTTACAGATTGCCATTAGCTCCAAGATAAAATTATGCTCATTTGCTTGGGATATAAGATCCTTCATGAACGTCCTGTAATTTTTTTCTCCATTCTTCATTCCAAAACTGTATCAATTTATTTCCCTGAATATATTTCAGTATATCTACAGTTTTGCACTTACATGTGCTCCACCCTTTTCCTGGATTCTCTTTCCCAATTTGTCTTTCTGGAAGATTCCTGTGTTTCTTCTTTCTGGAAGAAACCCAGCTCAGGTTCTGATTCTTGCAAGTAGCTTTCACTGACAGTCTCCAGTTCCTTCCAGGGGAGCTTTATTATATAATGCACTGGTAATACTGTGCCTTTTACGTAAATTTGTCATTCATAAATCTTTATTCACATAGCTAACATTCCTACAATCTAATGGAAATGTACTTTACGACAAGGGCTGTATTTTTATTCTTAGATCCCAGGTTCCTACTGCAATGCCCAGTTCTTGACTAATATTCTTTTAAATTGAACCCTCTGAATACTGTATTTAAGATAATGGAATTTCATAGTTTGAATTCTGTTTGGTAGTTTTTAATTTAAAAATAGATTTCTTAGTAATTTCAAAAATCATCTATTTAAAATTTTGTTTCATTCCATTCTTCACATACAAATTCTGATTTAACGTTTTCATAATTTATAACCGTAATAATTCAGGGGTGTTTCATGTCAGCAAAGACCTTTCTAACAAGTTACATTTCTCTTAGAATAGGCCATTTGCAGAGTACAGAAGTATTTCTGCCCCTGAAAGTTTTCAAGTGAGGATGGGTATAAGAAATGTCTGAAGATTCCTGCCTACGTCTGGCCCCAGCGTCTCAACTACAAAACTATGTGCATTTTTTAATTTTTATTTTTTTACTTCTTTTGTCTTATTCATCTGACTTCTAGTCCCTTCTGAGTACCTTGGTGGTTTCTTGTGCCATCAAGATTTTAATTGTAGGAGGCAGGCTAGGTAATTAGGTAATTAGTTTTTTCACCTAACCATGGTGTTTGGTCAGGTGTTAGACTAGCAGCCTGTAAAAAGAAAGAAAATTAATTTGACTTTCTAGCAAAATAGAGGGAAATATAGTAGAGTAGAACTCAAAAGTCTTGAATTTTAATTTTAGCTCTGCCAGCAATTATGCCCTCTCGGCAAGTTGTGAGGTCCTTAGCCAGTGCTCTTTCTTCAATGCCGTGCTATTGAAAGGAGGCAATCAGGGAAATGAGAACCATACCAGCAGTGGCAATCAGGGAACAAGAATACCAGAGCTGGCAAGAATCAGATTTAGTAGCACCGGGACTGATTCAGCCGATTCATATCTAAAGACTGAATACAGCTAAGGATTTGTATACACTACATGTTCCAGTGTTCTGAGTGAGCTATCATTGGTGGTAGTACATGGTCTGACGTGACAGAAGATAGCATGAGGAAGATTCAAGGGAGAACTGGGTTGCATACCAATAAATTAAGTCAGTAAGTCAAGGGTTGTTTTTCTATGTGGTTGTTTTTCGAGCTCCCTAGGCTGTATTTCTTAGATCACTGTGCATCAGCATACTTTATCATACTTTCACCTGGTCATCCTACTTCACTGTTGCCTCATATAACAGAATAGGCTACATTGCAAGCTATTATCATTACTTATAACAAATGAGGTATAAAGAGCATGGGAAGTTAGGGTTTTTGTGTTAATAGACCAAACTGCTTAAATACAAAAAGGTAAAATTCCAGTAGTTATTACTTACTAAAATCCCAAGAAAAATTCTGTAAGTAGTAAAACCAAGGAACAGTATTATTAAAACAAAACATGACCAAGAGCAAGTTCCAAATTATCTCTCATTCTAAAAATCATTCTGTGAAATTAAGACCCAAAGAAACGTAAAGCTTCTGGTTATGAAATAGGGTTGAAAAGGAGGCAGAAGTCTCCAACTTACAAGCCACAGGTCCATATCACCTGCGCATAGCAGTTGCCACTCAAAATGCAGTTTAACAAGGGATTTTATTAACAAGGGAGTTCAATAGGGAAAACGAAAAGTCCTTAAAACCACAAGTGGCAGTTATCTTACCCCAGTCATCATTCTCAGTCCCAAAGGTCCCAAAAACACAGTCCAAGATGGTGCCCCCTTACCCCTCCAAACCTCAGAGGTTAGCACTCTGCAAAGTCCAGTCTTTCTCTGGCGTCTTCTCTTTTTTTCTTTTCTCTCCAGTATCCTGAGTTGCTCTGCTTCTTCAAGGTGCTTCAAAGGGCACCCAGTTTCACTTCCACAATTGCTGATACACAAATCAGCTTTCCAAATTCCTGGCCATCATCAGGTACCAGCTTTCCTGGCTACCTTGCTGCAGCGTCACACTCTCCACACTAGCCACTCTTCTGTTGGCCACCATGACCTCTCACACCACTAGCTCACTCTTCCAGGGGGCTTCTGCCCAGTCTAGTCACTCAGGCCACTCTTTACCCACCTGCCATTCTCATCTCTCCTCTCCAGAAGGCTCTACTCCCACCTCCCTCTCCAGGTACCAAAACCTCTGAGCTGTCAGCTTCACGTGGTTCTGCTTCTCATGCAAATCCTCTCTGAGCTGCTTCCTTCAGCAGTTTTTAACTGCCACGCCCCAAGGGTGGGGGAGGGGCACCCATTTTCAGTTACATGAAATAGATGAATAAGTCTGAGTGTCCTTACAGTTCTTGGTTAACTTGCAAAAAACAACTAAATGAATCTTTTGTAGGGAAAATACTTTGTAAAGAAATGAGCTAGCATGAATTCACACACCCTGGAAATAAAAACTTGAAAATGGAAACTAGAAGCAGAATCATAAAGCAATTTCCATATAAATAGGTGACCATACCCGCCTTGAAAATTCTTAATTTTGAAGACAGTATTCTTACTGGTTAGCTTTTTAAATGAGAAAACAAAGTAATAAAAGAACCATTTGTTGACCTCATTGTGATCTTTGGCTAGAATAGTAGTGCCCTGTGCCTGAGATTTAGGCAGTTAATCAAAGCACGTGTGTTTTTGGATGACTTTGAAAAATTAAAAAATTTCTGACACTATCAAACATCAAATGTTTTACTAATAGAAAATAAGTGCTAAAGGAATTTTGCTGAAGGAATTTTTTCTTTGAAACAAAAGTGCAAAAATCATTCATGTTCTTTTCCACTGTTAGTATGAAAGACAAGCCTGTCAAAGGTATGTAGTTTTATTGAAATACTCTTGTTTAGCTTCTTAAATTCAAAGGCAAATTTTGCATTCTTAGGATGCAATAATATTCTGGATAAAACTTTTTCTGAATTAATCATAGACTTAAATAAGGATTAATAATTATTTTTCCTTTTATAGTACTACTTGTCAAATTCTGAAAAGGAACGTTATGAAAAGGAATTCAGCCAAGAAAGACAACAAGAAATTTTGAGAAGAGCAGCAAGGGACTTACCTATCTATACTACATCAGCTTCAAGGAGTAAGAAAAACAAATCTTATACATCCTAAAGAATTTTTAGAATATGGTCATTCTTGCCAGGATATTTTTTGTAATTACTGTTGTAATTTCATCAATAGTATCTGGATGAGCACGATTTCCTGTGTTCTGTATTTTCTGTGGTTATTTCAAATACATATATGTACATATATTGTTATAGATATTGTTAAAGGTCTTACTCTGAGTCTCTTTTCTCTGCATATTCCTATTTTTTTCTAATTCAGCCTTCAAACCGAAAAAATCTCAGTTATTTTTCATAGCAAATCATCTTTTGGAAATTCTTTGAGTTTGAATACTGAGTGTCACCAGAAGTCATTTTTTGAAAATCAAAAATGTGCTCACTTGGCATGGGAGAAGTAAAGACAGAGAGGGGAGGAAACTTGTTCAAGGTTGTGAAGCTTAAATTCAGAGAGTTAGAATTTGATCTCAAGTTTGTCTAGTTCCAAAGCTACTGAAATCTCCACTGTTCTTTGAAAAATATGTGACTGCAACTTCCTTCTCTAAGGATAGCAGTCTTAAGATGAAGATAAATCTCTGAGTGGCCAAACTGTCATTTAAATGCAGGAAACTTTTATTTATTTTTATTGATTGATTGATTTGAGACTAGGTTTCGCTATTTTTGCCTGTGGAACCACAGGCTCACGTTCCTGGGGTAGGGTACCATAGACTCAAGCGATTCCCAGCCTCAACTTCCCAGTTAGCTGGAATTACAGGCACGCGCCACCACACCCAGCTATTTTTGGGGGGACTAGGTCTCCCTACATGCCCCAGGCAGGACTTGAACCACAATCCCTGGCCCTGACCATGGCTTCCTACCATGACCGCTTACAGCCACCATGCCCAGCCTAAATGCTGGAAGCTTTTGAGTTATATATTATGCAACTCATTAATTAATTAATTTAAATATGAGATGATAGTAACAGTTACCCATTATTCTAAGTGTTTTTTTAAACACATGAACTCACTTAAACTTTACAATAACCATATAGGATAGATACTGTTCTCTTCATTTTATAGATGAAGATTCAGGAAGATGGAGAGATTCAATAATTTGTTCAACATCATACAGACACTATATGAAAAAGTAGGGATTTAAGTCTGGGTTCTCTGACTCAAGAACCCTCTATACTTGTCACCTCCAATGACAAATAGGAGCTCTAACTTTATAGTCATACATAAATTTTTGATTTAGAAAATTTAAAGGTTGTATAAGGTTTTAGGAGAGTTATTTGACCAACTTAAACTTTTTTGTGTTTAATACTGTCCTTTTGCATAACCTATTGCCATATAGAATAAAAACATGAATTCCTGATCAAATTTGAGTTTTCACATAACTAATGCAATGAGTGTCACTTTCTAGGACCTAGTTTCCTTTACTTCAAAATGAACATAATATCTACATCTCTGGGTTAGTGGAAGTATTTAATTAGAATGAGATACATATTTAGTATAGATCTCTGTATATAAAAATAAATTTTCAGTAAATTAGTTTCTTTTAAATAATCTTTTTTTATATCTATGAAAAGTCTGATTTACAATAGTAATTGCTAGTTCTGTTCTATAGATTAGATGTTTCAATCCAAAGTCCAAGATTTCAGAGAATTTATGAACTTCTGGGATTATATGCAAAATTTTGGGTACAAGTAATTTTTTAAATAGCCTATTTGAAACATCTAATTTTTGGAGTAATACATGTGCCCCAAAGAGGTAGGAGTCGCTCATGTAAAATATTTACATTTAAAGCTTTACTGCTTTCCATTGTTTTGTTTTCCTTTAATCTGAATGATACCCTTCATCTGTTGAATTGTATTAAGCATTTACATGTAACATTTTAATCCTTAGAACAACTCTTAGATAAGTGTTCACCTCATACCTATTCTAGAGATGAAGAAGTGAGACACACTATTTTCCAGAGTCCTCAGGTAACAAGGTCTAGGGTTCTTATACTTTCAGACCACAGCAGAGTACCTGGTCTTGAGTACCATTTTGTACTACATCTGTGTTGCTTAGAATTCCACATTTTGTGTATTTGGGCAGAGAGATGGTCATTATTTTTTCTTACTTTAGAAGTAATACCCATTAATTTTTTTAAAAACAAAATGACAGAAATACATGTTGTGAAAAGGATCTTTGCTGACCAGAGATTGTTGAGCACAACAGCAGAGAGGATCTGGAAACTTGGCAACAGCAGTGGATTCCTTTTTATGCTCTTTTGAGCTATATGGACACATGATTATCTGTTCAGGAAATTCAATGACCCTCTGACCCTTCTCCCCTGCAGAGTCTAGATCCAGCCAATGTTTCAATGTTTTCTAGCTTTGTCTTAACATTTCCCTGTGTCAACTCTGTGTTAAAACATCCTGTCCTTCCCACATTTTGTTTTGGTGTGTCTTTTCCTCTGTCTAGAATATTTGATTTCTCCTCTCTAAATACTTGTTTTAATTCAGTTTTCACCCATTTTCATGTATTTTAACAAACACGATTTTTTTTTTTTTTTTTTTTTTTGAGACTAGGTCTCACTATTTTTGTCCATGGAACCACAGGCTCATGTTGCCTGGAGTACCACAGACTCAAGCAGTCCCAGCCTCAGCTTCCCAGGTAGCTAGGATTACAGGCACGCACCACCACGTCCAGCTATTTTTTAGGACTAAGTCTTGCTGTGTTGCCCTGAGCAGTACTCGAACTGCGATCCCTAGCCCCAGCCGCTTCATAGGCTGAAGCTTACAGGCACAAGAAAGTTTCTTAAAGTCCACTCTGAATTTCTCAGATTCATACTTTGAGACCCAAAATCACTGCCCTTTAGTAACTTGTATTCATCCCACCTCAGTATCCTGTCAGAAATTTCTTCCTTGATTGTTAACACCATGTCTTAATAGACACTCAGTAGATATTTTCTGAATGAACCTGTTGCTGGGTGCTCACCATAATGGCCTGCCTGCCTGCCTGCCTGCCTGCCTGCCTGCCTGCCTGCCT
>PVHY01008143.1:0-63375 GCA_004024945.1 Uropsilus gracilis
AATTACCATTCAACCCAGCAATCCCACTACTAGGAATCTACCCAGAGGACATGAAAATACTAATTCAAAAGGACACCTGTACGTGCATATTCATTGCAGCTCTGTTTACAATTGCCAAGAATTGGAAACAAACCAAATGCCCCCAAACGGATGATTGGCTAAAAAAAATGTGGTACATATACACCATGGAATACTACACATCAATCAAGGAGGACAAAACATGATATTCATAGCAACCTGGATGGAACTAGAAAGACTGATATTAGCAGAAATAAGTCAAAGAGAAAAAGACTTATATGATGGATACAGGGAAAAACAAACAAATGAATAAGAAAGAATGAAAACAATCAATGGGACTGAACCATGAAGCAAGAGAGAAGGAGGGGAAAGAAGGCGGGGGAGGTGAAGAACACAAAAGATCAGGATGCTTAACAAATGTTAGTGAAGTGGGAAAGCCCCGGGGTACACAATAATGTAATAATGTAATATAAATATACATATACATATATATGCAAATTTAAAAAATTTAAATTATTTTTTTTTAAAAAAAGAGGAAAAAAAAAGGACAGGGTTATTAGGGAATGGAGAAAGAAAAAAAGAGCCATCTGCATAGTGCCAGGCAGGCAGGAGAGCTGCTTCTCCCCAGCATAGAAATTGTACTGATTCCTTTTCTAAAAATTATTTTTTTAATATATGCATTTCACATCTTTGTATTCCCTGGGGACCACCTATCACCTTCCCTCCCTGACCACTCCCTCCCATCTCCACCCCTCCTCATCCCTTTTATGGAATTTTCATGTTCATGTCTATGGCCTAAATTGTCAACCGGAATAAACTTTATAATAATAATAATAAAAGAAACTGAAGTTTTTGATATATCTCAGAACATGTTTTAGCAGAAAAATTTATCTTCATTTTTCCCCATGTAAATGGATGATAATTGAAGGTTCATACTGTTCTCAAGTTGGAGGCAGCCTCCAGAGCAAAGAACTCCACTTCTCAGTTGTTCCATTTAGAACGAGTGGATAATGCACAAGAAAGGCCCCCCCCCCATATCCCACCATTGCTGAGCTCACTGCCACCCTCCCTGGAAACATGCATCTCTCACTCTTTATCTTTCTCCCACTCTTGATTGACCTCTATAATTCTCTCTTCCATTTCCCAGGAAACAGCTGAATCATCACTTTGTCTCGTGTCACATGCTGTAATTATAATTCAAAAAGCTTGATAAGAAAAATATTGTTACACAACTAATTTTTAGACAAAAAAGCATGTTTCTTCAAAGGTTAATAGTATATACTCTACTATTAAGTAATTATGATCTTGCCATCTTAGCACTTAAATTTTTTTTTTCTTAAGAAAACTGAGAAATATATCTTTAGCAGAGTCACCTGTACCTCCGGACCTTGAAAAATTTAATAAGGATCAGTTCATGAAAATACTTGCTATAAGCCCGTATAATAAATTAAACATGAAGTTTAAATTATTCACTGAGTCTTCCTAAGGGACTGAGATGTCATAGGGATAATGAAATGCAATGTTAATAAGCAATCAGCAATGATTTTTAAAAGGAGGTGAAAAAGAAGGGTCCATATAAATGTCACCTTTGCTAAAAAATGAGCTAAAAGGGTAACTTTAAATTAGTAATACTAATTGATGTGCACTTGCAAAGTAAGGCATTGTTTTATATTTTGATGCAATTCTATTGGTTTATATGGCTATATATATGGCTATATTTTCTAGCTATGGAATAGAGCTGGAGAGAAGTAATAATATTAATAATGAAAATAATAGATACTATTTTATGAGCTACTTTGATTGGAAATTTTCATAAATTTTCCCAAGGTTGTATAGGAGGAAACTGAGTATTTTAGAGAGATTGAATAACTGTCCCAGAAAGAAAAGTATCTCAGGGCTCTTGAGTCAGTTTCTGCTTTCTATTTAAATGAGTGACCTTGGATAGTTTCTAAGTTATTTATACTGTAATTCTACGGAGTATCTTTCTATATAAAACAGAGATAAAATAATGCAGCCTCTATGGAAAACATGGAGATATGGTATGGAGATATCTTAACAAAATAAAATTGGAAATACTATGTGACCCAGTAATCCTACTGCTAGGTATTTACCCAAAAATGTGAAAAGATTTATGATAAAATATTTATCACATTAAAGATAAAATATTTATATTATATTTATAGCAGCATATTTCACAATAGCCAAGTCCTGGAACCAATCAAAGCACCCAATGACATATGACTTGGATGAAAAAACTATGAAATGTATATTCCATGAAATACTACTAAGCAATTAAAAAGATAAATAGTGCCTGTTGGTACAAAATGCCTGGGTCTTGAGGTAATTATGGTAAGTTAAATAAGTCAGAAAATGAAGGACAGATAGCAGATGGTTTCACTTCTTTGTGGAATATAAATAACAACAAAAAAAGGAAAAGAAAAAAAGGAAAAGGAAAACTAAACTGGCAAATCACAACAAAAAATTTTTAAGATTTTTATATACTGGATACTGGAGGAAAAAAGGGAAAGGAAGGAGGGGATAAGGGAATGAAGGGGACAGGACATCTGCATGGGAGTTTTCGTGGAAGATAGGTGAAGCTCATGCACATACGGAGGTGTGAAAATGTAACCCCCAAATGATTCCATTATGTAAAAGACTTACAAGTTAATAAAATTTGAGGGGGAAAATAAGAACAAACATACACACCCTAAAATTTTTAAAAATTGAGGTAATAATGTGAGGATTTAGTGAGCAATGAACCCAATATCAGTTATGCTATGAGCATTCAATCAGCAGTATAGCTATTGTTATTGTTAGTGAAAAAATAAACAGAAGGGAAAAAGAATGGTGTGATTTCCTTAGATGACAAACTGTTCTAAAGTAGTGCCATATGTTTTTGCTGGGTTTGGGAGAAGAGATTACTCACCCTGTTGATTACTCACTCTGTGTGATCCCAGTCCATCTCACTCAGGGCCTGCTGAACAAAGTCCCAGATGCATCCCACACCATCTGGTGACAATAGTAGTAGGAGGCCCTGCAGCTTCGTTTGGATAGTTTCATGAGCAGAATGGATTCTTTGTTCTTGTCTTCCACCTTGAGATAACCCCAGCAAGAAGTCTCCAACCAGTTTCTCCTGTTCGAAGCATCCCTTCACCCACCTTAGGTGACAGGACTTTTAACAGAAGTTCTGACTTAGCATTCTTAACTAAATCAAAGAATAATTCCTTTCTCCTTCTGTGTCTTTTAACATTCCCTTCTGCAGGTGTAAAAAATAGTGGAATGTGTTGAATTGTGTCTTGTCAAAATCAGATGTTGAAGACCTATGCCCCACTACCTCATAATGCCTTTGCAGTCACCATTAAGACAAAATGAGGTCATATGTGTGAGACCTACTGCAATATGACTATGTCCATCTAAGAAGAGGGATCATCCTGTGAGGACATAACCAGAGGCTATATCTAAGGAGTCTTAGAATAAAACAACCCGAAGACACTTTGATTTTAGACATTATGACTCCAGATTAATGAGAAAACTGATTTCTATTGCTGAAATTCCTTGGTCTGTGGTGTTTTGCGATGTTTGATGCAGTCCCAGCTGTTTATGCTTTCCTTCATTATTATTATTATTATTATTATTATTATTATTATTAGTAGTAGTAGTAGTAGTAGTAGTAGTAGTAGTAGTTGTAGAAGTAGTAGTATTGCCAGCTGTGGATGTGTCCCAAAATGGGTTTCTCAAGTGTAATTCATAGGTTTTGCCCAAGCTTTCCTCTATGTATTTTATGGTTTCAGGTCTTACATCCAAGTATTTTATCCATTTTGAGATGGTTTTTGTACAAGGTGGAGGGAAATGTCTTGGTTTATTTTTTGTATGTTGTGGTCCAGTTTTTCCAGCACCATTTATTGAAGAGACTGTCCTTATTCCTATGTATGCCCCTTTGTCAAATATTAGTTGACCATATGTTTGTAGATCTTTCTCTGAACAGTCAATTCTATTCCACTGGTCTGATTGTTTTTGTACTAGTACCAGGCTGTTTTAATTATTATGACCTTATAGTATAATTTGAAATCTGGGATTGTAATTCCCTCATTCTCACTTTTTTTTTAGTCAGGAGAATTTGTGATATTTGAGGTCTTTTGTTATTCTAGATAAATGTCAGTAATTTTTTTTCTATCTCTTTAAAAACTGTCATGGGATTTTTATCGGGATTGCACTGAATCTGTAGAATGCTTTAGGTAGAATAGCCATTTTGATAATATTGATTCTTCCAACTCATGAGCAGGGAATGTCTTTCCATTTCCTTATATCTTCTTCTATTTCTTTTAAGAATGTTTTGTAGTTTTCTTTGTATAGATCCTTCTTTTGTTAGGCTTATTCCCAGGTATCTAATTTTCAGTGGTACAATGGTAAATCAAGTGTTTTTTTAAGTTTCTTCTTCTGACCGATTTTTTGCATATAAGAAAGCCACTGGTTTCTGTGTGTTGATTTAGTATCTAGCTACCTTACTGAACTGGTTTATTATTTCAATTAGTTTTTCTAATTGTTTGGATTGTTTTTGGTTTTCTACATAGAGTATCATGTCATCTGCATATAATGATAGTTTCATTTCTTCTTTCCCTATATGTATTCCTTCTATGTCTTTATCTTGCCTTACCACCCTAGCTAGAACTTCCAGTACTATGTTGAAAAGCAGTGGTGAGAGTGGGCATCCTTGTCTGTTTCTAGACCTTAATTGAAATGATTTCAATTTTTCCCCATTCAGTATGATGTTTGCTGTGGGAAGCCATGGAATTTTAAAAGTTGAAGAGATTTTTTTCATTAAGGATATTTTTAGATCTTTATGTCTTTACTGTTTACAATCCCTTTAGCTTTCCCATTATTTTCACATTCTATCCCACCTCCCCTAGGGATGCCTTTCTAGCCACAGACAACTTTATTCTGGTTGCTAAGCTATACCTTTTTGAATATTTCAGAAAGCTAACACTTCATAATCTTCTTGCAGAAATATTCATCCAGATCAAAAGGGGGCAGGAAAACAAAAGCTAATTTCATTCAAAAGATTCTATCTTCTCTTGGCGTTGGCAGTCATTTTCACTTGAGTCACTTCCCCTGAGAGGGTTATGCTGGACACCAGCCCTGAGAGCCACTGAAAATCATCTCAGTAAGCAACAGAAGATATAAACAAACTTTTCTTCAGTTCATGGCAGTACTTATTTTGCATTGGAAAGTATGTGTATTTCAGACTACTATAATTCCCATTCTTATGCCAAATACAGTCCTGGAGGAGGCTATTTCTGGCACGAGGTCTGGAGTTTATACTGCAACAGCGCCAGTAGCTTGTTTTTCCTTCTGGGTTAGGCACAGGTTTTGCAAGCTTTTCTTTGAGCTATTCATTCTCTGGTAAATTCCAGTCTTGGGCTACTGTAGGACATATGGAAGGCTTTGCCCCAAGGATTAGAAATGTAATATGGCCCTTGTTTAAGAGTGTTTTGGTACTGGAAGTACAACCAGTTCTTCTGAGGTTTGTGTTGGCCACCTTGAGTTTGTGGGCTCAGCACAAAGTTTTCACTTAGTTCTACAAGGTTTTATGACTTTGCTACCTGAGGAACTCATCTTCCCTCTATTGCTTCTTCTCACTTGGAAAGAGGTGCTACAGCATTGATTAAAGATTTTCAGGTTTAATTTGGAATCCTGACTACACAGCTCAAGGGTTCTTGGAGGGTGCTGACACTTGGAACTTCTCTATCATGTCTGACATGGCTCCAACTGTTGCCCTTCCCTGATAAAAGAGGTGTTTCAGCATGCCATTTTAAGAAAGCATAAAGTGTTTATTTCACCAAGCTGATAACTCAAAAAAGTTTGGAGTTTCTACTCGTTTTCTGCTGCTATTGTAATAAATTCCAAAAATGCAAAAAAGATGTAAATGTTTTCTTGCAGTTAGAGAGGTCATAAGTTCAAAATAGGACCTAGGGAATATAAGTCAACGTATTCATTAGTTAGTCTAGTTCTTTCTGGAGGGCATGGGGTCCTCTGTTACTCTCCTCTTCCACATCTGGAGTGCCCTGCAGTCTTTGGTTTCCTGACTCCTGGTCTTCCTCCAATTTCTGCTGTCAGAGTCTCCCTGCCATCTCCTTTACTGTAGTCCTCTGCATCCTTTCTACAAGGATTCTGTGATTACATTTAAGCACTCCAATGATCCAGGGTAAATTCTCCACACCAAGATCTTTAATTACACCTGCAAAGTTACTTTTTTCATAAAAGTTAACATAGGTTCTGGGGTGCATTGATGAGGCTGGAGCAAGAGAGAATAACTCATCCCTTTCTTGATATTCTTCATGACTTTTATTTTCTCCAACTAAGCAAACTTTCCCCCCTTTTTTAGTTTATAATATTCATAAAAGGCTTTTTAATTTTTCTCTGGATTTCTTTAAGTTTGTATAGAATTAAATATATAGCTGACCACTTCATCTGTGGTCAGTTAAGTATGAGCTAAGCAAGATGATACTTGTAATCTCTGAATATTACACAAGGAATAGGATTTTAATATCTGAATATCATACAAAAAGTAAGGTTTTAGAAGGCAGGGCTTTGGAATCAAATAGATTGTGTTTGACTTCCCAGTTTAATTTAAAAGTTAAGTGATTTTGGGGTAAATATTTCTTTAAACCTCAATTTATATGTTTATTAAAGAAAAATGTGATATAATCAGGCTATTTCTGTGTTAACAAATGACCCCCAAACAATAACCATATATTATTTCTCAGGAGTTTGTGGGAGGGTTGACTGAATTCAGATGGGCTCTCTTCTGTATCTGGAGTCGGTAGGTTGACAGAGACCTAGTAAAGTCTGAGATGACTTTAGCTGTTGTAATTTTAACAGCCTCTAATCTTTATAAGACTCTTAAATACTTGTTTATATGGTCCTGGAGAAGGAGAATGGAAGCACACAATGTGTATATGGTCCTGGAGAAGGAGAATGGAAGCACACAATGTGTTGTGGTCTTAGAGTGACATTCTTTGGACAAAGATAAGCTTTAATGGATGAAGATTCCACCACTTGATGGGAGTGAGGTGGGGACAGGGAAGGGGAATTACAAAGTCACAATACAATGGGTATATAGAGAGGGGAACTATTGAAACAAATAATGCAACCAATCTATCACAAATGCTAACATTCAAGAGTTTTAATCAAGAATGTATAAGACATTATATATAAAATATCTAGCAATAAATTCTAGCTTTTTTTCCCCTCTTACTTCTTTACATCCTCCTAATAATGATATTTGGAAGTTCTTCTAAACTGTTACATTATTGCTGCATATTAGACTTGAAATAAATTCCATATCCTCTCCCTTCCTCCCCCCCCCACACGAATCTGTCTTGCCCATTCTATATTTACCTAATATGTCATAGATTTTTTCAGTTCTAAATTTAGGATTTAAATTTATCTTGTAAAATGTGTTGAGTATATAATAATGATCCAGATACTGTACAAGATGTTGTGTGTAACAGTGCGATGGTTAAGAGTACCTATTCTGCCCACAGTATGCATGGCTTAGATTCCATTGCTCTCTGAATTCACCAGCCTCCTGACCTTGAGCAAGTTACCTAACCTGTTCTTTGTAACAAGGAGATTATAGCAATATCTTATCTCACAGAATTGTTATGAGAACCAAATGATTTAGCAATTTAAAAACCTTTAGAATGGTACCTGGCACATAGGAAACTGTTAAGTGAGTGAATAAATACAGAAACTTCTTTCTTCACCTTCAGGTTATCACAAAATACAGTGTGATCACAATTCTACAACTCCAGACATTGTTAAATTTCAGCAGTCATTCCCCCGAACACAAAAAAAGTCTGTAAAACCAGTTATTAAATAAATGAATGGGGAAATAAATAATTTCCTAAAATCAAGATATCACCATAACACAATTGTTGTATAATGTTGTCTATTAATTTCAACATGCCACACCCCAGTTCCTGTGTGCCTTGAGAATTGCTTTTCAAATTAGTTTTCCAATAGCTTTATATAAATCTCTGCAAGCAGATACTTAAGGAGAAAAATATTTTTTACTCAGTCTCCAAGATTGGTTCTAACCCTGCATATAACTTTTTTGTTTTTTTATTAAGTAATTTTTTTAGATATAAATTTTACATATTTGTAATCCCCAGGGTTAACCCCACCTTCCTTCCCTGACCATTCCCACTCTCTCCTACCCCCTCACTCCCAAGCTGTGTACTTCAGTTTGGTTGTTAGCTTGTTTTGACTTTTTCTCATGGCTTTTTGATTATTTTTCCTATGTCCCATATATTAGTGAAACCATGTGGTTTCTGTCTTTTTCTTTCTTAGTTCTGCTAATATGATTTCTTCTAAGTACATCCATGTTATCATAAAATCATCAAATTTGTCATTTTAATTGATAAATAATATTCCATTGTGTATATATGTACATCTTTTTCATGAAATTTTCATTATATGTAGATGACATTTTTCTTCATATAGAAAACCCCAAAAAATCTACAGCAAAACTTCTCAAAACAATAAACCAGTTTAGTAAGGTAGATGGTTACAAAATCAACACACAGGAGTCAATAGCTTTCCTATACATGAAAAGTCAAGCAGAAGAAGAAGAAATAAAAAAAAAAATCCCATTTACCATCACACCAAAATAAATTAAATACCTGGGAATAAACCTAACAAAACGCATGAAAGAACTATACAAAGAAAACTTTAAAACACTGCTAAAAGAGATAGAAGAAGACATAAGGTAATGGAAAGACATTCCCTGCTCATGGATTGGAAGAATCAACATCTTCAAAATGGCCATGCTACTAAAAGCAATCTACAGGTTCAATGCAATCCCTATAAAAATCCCAATGGCATTCTTTAAAGAGATAGAACAAAAATTACTGAAATTCATATGGAATAGCTAAAGACCTTGAATATCAAAAAGCCTTCTACCCAAAAAAAAGAGAAAGTGGAGGTATTACTATCCCAGATTTCAAATTATACTACAAAGCCATAGTAATTAAAACAGCTTGGTACTGATACAGAAACAGATAATCAGACCAATAGAACAGAATTGATTGACCTGAAATAAAACCACACAAATATAGTCAACTTATCGTTGACAAAGGAGTGAAAAACTTACATTGGAATAAAGACAGCCTCTTCAATAAAAGATTGTGCTGGGAAAACTGGGCCAACACATGCAAAAAAATGAACCAAGAAACATCCTTAACACCTTGTACAGAAACCAACTAAAAAATTATAAAAGACCTGGAAATAAGACCAGAAACCATAGTATACATAGAGGAAAACCTGGGCAAAACCCTCCATGATTTACAATTCAGAAATCTATTTCTGGATGCATCTATAGCAGATAAAAAAGTGAAGAAAAACATAAACAGCTAGGACTACATCAAACTAAAAAGCTTCTGCATACAACTTGTAAAGATAATTTTGAATTTTGATTCTTTTGTTTTTCTTTTATCTCCCAATTTGACTTATTGAGAGACTTGAGAATGCGTAACAATTTTATTTTGAGTAAAAATATTAAGTCAGAAGATAAACCAAGCTGTTGTTCTTTTATCAAATTTGCCAAAATCCTCCTCCTCCTTCCCAAATATTATTGCTGTATATATGTTACCAATGTCTAGTCTGGGAATTAACACTAGAACTTGTAAAGTAAATTTGATAGGTATTATATGCTCTAATTGCTTATATGTAGAAGTGATGTTTAACTTTTGAAAACTAAGTATTTGTTCCATTTGTTTTTTCTTTTGTGAATTTATTATTGATTTCCTATGTCTACATTTCTATTACTATGACCATTTTTCTTATATAATTGTAAGAGCACTCTGCATAAATGTTTGTGTCATAGTAATGTATTTTATATAAAAACTTCATTTTGTCATTTGTCTTTAATTTTGACTTTGGTAGATGTATGTTTAGATACATATGTATATGTGTATGTATTGATTGATTGATTTAAAATCATGTATAGCCAGAATAAAATATTGTCTTCCACCAATTTTGTATAATCAAGTATTGAAATGCCTTACAATTATTTTTTTTCAGTAGGCTCTCATCTAATTGGTTTGTACCCCTACCCTTCCATACTCATGTCCATGAGAGCAGCCGTGCTCAAGGTAGAAGTTGGGATGAAAATATCATTGTTTTAGGAACACTTTTCTACTGTTGGTGGCAACACAAATTGGTGTAACTTGTTTGGAAAATAGTAAGGAGTTGATTTCTTAAGAAAATTGGGATGAAGGGCCTCCTGAAGGCGCTGCACAGCGACTCCTACGTGGAACTGAGCCAGTACCGGGACCAGCACTTCTGGGGTGACAATGAAGAACAGGAAAAATTACTGAAGAAAAGCTGTACATTGTATGTTGGAAATCTTTCCTTTTATACAACTGAAGAACAAATCTATGAACTTTTCAGCAAAAGTGGTGATATAAAGAAAATCATTATGGGCCTGGATAAAATTAAGAAGACAGCATGTGGGTTCTGCTTTGTGGAATACTGTTCAAGAGCAGATGCAGAAAACGCAATGCGGTACATAAATGGAACACGTCTGGATGACCGTATCATTCGCACAAACTGGGATGCAGGCTTTAAGGAGGGCAGGCAGTATGGTCGTGGGCGATCTGGGGGCCAGGTGCAAGATGAGTATCGACAGGAGTATGATGCTGAGAGAGGCGGCTATGGAAAACAGGCCCAAAACCAGTGAGTGGTGAGAGCCCCGTCATGAAAAATGATCCTTTACTCTGTTGAATTTGTTCACATTTATTATCCAAGATCTCCAAACCTGCCCATTTTTACAAAGCTTGGATCAGTGTTTCTACCAAGCTGGAAGCCTCTTCATTATTCAAGGACAGCATCCAAAAGAATGCCTTTGATTCTATAGTCTTAGAATCTCTTGGCCATGTGTCAGGTTTCCAGAATGAGTTCCTGTTACCAGGTCAAAAATTGTTTCTTGGCAACATATTCATTCTATAATGTTGGTTAATCTATGAGCCAAAGCACCATGCTTCTTTTAGGAAAGTCAGAAAAATTTAAAAAATTTACTGTGTTTCAGTCTTAAGTTCACTGTCTGAATTTAGACCTGGAATTATATTTTTTCATTTTTAAGTTTGCATGTGATAAAGCTTAATAAATGGAGTTTTATTTGTTCTAAATTAGGAACAGGTAAAAAAAAAAAGAAAATTGGGATGAAGATGGAAATTCCATATGATCTGGCAATACCTTTATTAGATATTTTTCCTAAAAATAGAAAACTAATATAAAAACATTTATGTGTACCTGTGTACATAACACTGTTGTCCACAAGTCCTGTTAGGGAACCAACCTAAATGCCCTTCAGCAGATGAATGAGTAAAGAAATCATGGAATATATACATGTTGAAATGCTATGCAGCTGTGAAAAAGATAAAACAATGGCTTTCTCAGACCAAATGGATGAATATTGAGGTGATTATGGGAAGTAGAAAAGTCAGAAAGTGAAAGATATGATTTCACTCATCTGTATGAAATCCAAAAAGCATATGGTGGGAATAATTTTTGGATTTAGTGAAATAATTTAATGGCTACAAGAGGGGAACATGGAAGGGAGTAGAGGAGGGAAGGAGGTAAAGGGGCCAGTGGCACAAGTAGTGCTGTGCTGTGTGAATGGAACATGTGCACATATGGAAGGACAAAAATGTAACCCCAAAATAAAACTATTGTTAGACACTAATGTTGAAAAAACTTTTGACACATATCAGTTAAACTAATGAAATACAGTTAGTATAACTATGAAATACATTAGCAAAACTAATGAAATACAGTTAAATGTTTAAAAATAAAATACCATTTACCATGTACCCAGAAATGACAGAGGAAAATTATGATAGAATTTGTGATTGTTTGATTTCAGTTATCTTTCACAGTGTCATCATCATTGTTTTTCTTCAGCTGAGAAAACCACTTCCTTCCTTTTGCTCTGGAGCACATGCTTTGATAAGCTCACAGAAGTTACAAACTGTTAAAATTTAGTTTTAAAAAATCTAACTGAAACCACAGACATTAATTATTTGCTTTTTAAAGGCTCTAATATTAATTTTTTATAATAATTAAAAGCTTTTTAAAGGCTCTATATTTCTCTGTGTAATAGCATTTATAAGCCATGAGTTCTAGCAATGAAATGGATCACCAGATAGAGATTGTTTTATCCTTAAGCTAAAAAGACTTAGAACTCTTTGTGTATTTAAAGAGGCAGCATATAGGCAAATGCCCTGGTGATGAATCCTTGAGTGAAATCAGTAAGCATTTGTGATATGATAGATTCTGTTGTTTCCTGATGCAAAATAGTTCAAGGGAAAAGAATTAACATTTATTAGGAAGAGATATTATAAATGCATTTACACCATTAAATTCAAATTATAGCTCTGATAAAATTCTGTATTAGCATTCTGATTTTCAGAGGAAGTCAAAATTCAGGAACTAATCTATTTGCTTAAAGTCATATCATTGGTAAAATATGAAGTTGATATTAAGAACTCCAAAATTCAGGATCATTTTAACCCTTGGAATGATAGTCAATCAATTAAACTGTTGACTCAAGAATATATACTAAATGCCTAGATCAAGTTGCAAGTGGATGTGGTAATCTAGTCTCTGGCCTCTGCCCCAAAGCTCTTTTCTTATGTAGCCTCAGAATTTTGAATAAAAATGAATTAAATTCTTATTAGTCACAGATTTATAATCCTAGAATGATTGATTTTAACAAATCATCTAATAATCTTACTCTTAATTTTTAACACACATATCACTCTAAGGGGGAATAAATAGACTTCACCAGAATTGACTGCAAGACATAATTCCTGGACTAGACAGTAATGAGACAATGTCTGGTTCTTTTTAAAGTTCATAAATAAATGATTCATAACTCAAACATAAGTATAGACTTTTTCATAAACATCATTACTACCCAATGTAATGTCAGTACTACATATGTGTTTTGAGAAACATGAAATGAGACCTTCCTTCAGCCTTATTTTTATTTTAGTAATCATTGGAATCTTTATGGACAGTTTAGAATCCAACCTACTTTAAAATGGCCAGAGAAGGAGCTACTTCACTCAGATTTTGAACTACAAAAGAAATGACCCAAAGCTGACATTAGGAAGGGATAAGTGTTAGGTGTACATGCATCCACAGAGCTATATAGTTTTCACAAAAGTTTGAATTTTCACTCAGGATTAAAAGTAGTCAAGTGTCTGCAAATACCAGTGTATTTGGGAAAGCTGTGTGAGGCTTCAGTTCTTGCACACGTTAGCCCTTTCTTCAAAGTTTGACTCAACTCAAACTTTGTTTGTTTTGAAATCTGATGGAGGCTGTTGCTAAGGAAAATAAGAAAACAACAATATGGTGTTGGGTTTTTTTTTTTAAAGTGTTGTTTATATGCACAAGCATAATGTGTTCACTATTTTTAAGTCACAGATTTTGATTTGCTGGTTTGGAAACAAACCTCTCCATGCTACCATGCAACCATGCATTTAAGGGTGGTCAGTTATTTGGATGTGGGGGTGTTGAATGGAAATAAAAATCCTATGTGAAAATAACATAGGATAACCACTAAGTAAGGCCTTGGGCATAGCCTGAGATAGTGGGGGAAGTTCTATATTCAGAGTTAGGGGGTTTGTGTAATGAAAGGTGGCTGTGCTGGGTTTCTGTCTGAAAGACTGTATGACAGGAAGTGACATTGGGAGAGGGAGAAAGAGGGGCTTCAGGAGTTTCCATGAAGACCATGAAGATGAAAAACTGAAGAGACTGGATAAACATGTGATGCCTTCTTGTGCAATGAGTCTTGGAAGAAATGGGCATCTTGATAAACTCAGGAGGTGGTCTGGGAACCCTGTCTAATTTGATTGAGTAGATGGTATTTTATTTATAGAATCATCTTTGCTCATCCCTTTAAAAATAATGAGACCTATTCAGGGATCTGCTCTGTTAGTGGAAATGATTAGAACCAGAGACTCAGGAAATAAACATAGGTAGAGAAAATAGAAGAGAATTCTAACTCACTCCAAAGTTCAGAGGTTGGATAGAAAAAGAAGAGTTTAAGAGTGGGGGGAGGGTAAGTAATAGAAGAATTAAGAGATTGGGTGGCACTATAGCTAAGAGAGGAAAGACTTCTTCAGGCGTAGGAAGTGGTCCTTGATGCCAAATAATTGCTAAGTTGTTCAATAAGAGAAGGTACAGGTGTGTTACTGAATTTGGAAACAGTGGGTTAGTGATAATATTGGTAAAAAATAGAGGAGTCAGACCTTGGTTGGAGTGATTGATCTGAAACTGTAAGAGAGTGAAGAAAGGATTGTAATTACTCATCAGAGTTTATGCTATAAAGACAAGGAAGGAAATGGGGTGAAAACCAAGGAGTTCCTTGGGTCAGAGGAAGCTGATTAAGCTCAGATAACTAGATTAGATGAAACTGACTCAGAAGAGGTAGAGGAATAGATAATGTCAGGGGAATAACAACAAGATTATGCAAGAGCATGTATCCCAGTGGAACAGGAGAGCTTTTTCAAAAGAAGGGAAGCATCTACCTCAGTGGATGGGAAAAACGGTTCTAGAATAGGTACAGAAGAAAGGTTTAGAGGAAGATAAGGGAAATCCACTTAAATTGCCTCTAATTTTCAGGAAATGATGAAAGGTTAAGAGCTATGCTAAGACAGATGTTTGAAGAACGAGGAAAAAGCTTGCATAGTCCTGAGATACTGAAAGCAAATATCATGGGGAGTGTTAGTCCCTTACTGCAACTACAAGGAACAGAGATTGCAGAATTGCTGTAAGGTCTTCCTTAGGTTTCTAGACTCCCTTGTAGCTACTTCTTATTGTCCTAAACTAGTTGCATGTACTGGGGAAAACTCTTGTCTGGCTCTCACTTTCCTCATGTAAAAAGTAAGTTACATCCAGTGTCCAGAAATGATGTTCATTCTCTGTAACGGACCCAAACTCCTCCCTGGCTTTTGAAATTCTAACAATATATTAAGAGTAGTCTGAGGAGCCTTCTCTGCCATTAAGCATTTCACAGTTTAATCACTGATTCCAACTAGAAGTGACCTTTCTGTTCTCTGAATCTTTGTTATTCCTAATTCATTTATTTGTTTATCTCTCCCCCTTATCAAAAATTTCAAGGGAAAAGGATATGTTTCTTTTTGATTAGTAACTTTGAATGAATCAGTAAATTTTACTTTCATAAGATAAAGTTACTCATTACTAATTACTAAGATAAAGTTACTCTGATACTAATAATATTAGTATTAGAAAAAAGTATTAGAAAAAATGTAATAATACTTTAAATTTACATGTGCAGGTAAGTAGAAGATGAGATTTATTTGGTATAAGATTTATTTGTCAGACTCTTGCTACTAATCTGAAGCAGAAATAAGTATTAGCAGAGGATGGAGTGTTCCACACAAAGGGTTTTATGAAGTTTAAGGAATTCTGTTATGTTAAATGGAAAGTAGCAGAGGAAGGGGAAAAAGTGAAAATTCATATACTTGGCAGGCAAGAACTGAACCATCCAAGTGAAAATTCATATATTTGAATGAATACTAAAACTAGAAGGAAAGAAAACTTAAAGAAATCATGTATTTCCTGGGGTTTAAAAAATGTAAGTGTAGAATCTGAATTAAACACTCGAAGAATGAAGAACTTCTCTGCACTAATGGTTGCCTAAAAATGTATCTCTATTGGGAACTGTGGAAACTGCATGGCATGATTTGGAATGTGATACTGCTTCATCTGTTAAAGTGAAGTATTTTAGTGGCTTCCTTTTAGAAAAATGTGTATTTTAATTTTGGTTTATGTTTTTGCTCTTCTGTATGTACAAATATTTCATTCACTTTCCACCAAACCACCAGTGCCAGTAATCATCAGTAATCATCAGCCTCTCTCTACTGTGTGCTTCTTCCTCTTCCTATTCTTTCTGGTAATGTTTAAATTCTTTCACTGAGTTCAATATTTATTTCTACTGTATTTTGCCTGTGTGTGTTTTTGGTTATTTATATTTTGCAGTGAATGAAATTATCTGATATCTATCTGGCTCTTTTTGACAAATTTTACTTAAGATAATTACCTCCATTTTGTCCCAAAAGAGTGGTTGCATCTTTTAAATCAAGCATTGAGTCACATGATCTGTGACTCAATATTAGAATATTAGAAACTGGAACAGTACTGGAAAATTGCAGAAATTTATGTTATGTAATTGCAGCATCACTACAACCACCACTACCACAACCAAATAACAAAAACAGTAACAGAAATGTAAAAGGAGGTATTGAGATAGCATTAAACTTAAGTTAAAATTTAGTTGATGATTACAGAAGCTTTATTTTAATCTAAATGTTATTTAGATCTAAATATACTTATTTTAATCTAAATCCTCCTAGTTAACTAAGAAGTTGAAGACCATCTGGTGGAAAAGGTAGAACAAGGAAAAAATGCAGAGTTGTGAAAGGAAAGGGCAACCCAGCAACTAGAACTGGATGGCAATTGGGGGTGGATCAGAGTGTTGCTATCACTGTCTCTACTTCAGCCTAAGTGTGAATCCCACAGTCCCAGGGGCCAAATGGACTCCTGTCAGGGTGCATCCAACAAAACCTTAAGTCATTAAAAGTACCGTTGGTTCCCAGTCCTGTCTCTTAGTGAACCTAGGATCTCCCATCCCCGGGCTTCCCTTGGTAACCACACTATTCTATCAGATCCTCTGCTGACGGGAATTCACCTCTCAGTAAGTGCTTTCTCTTGCAGGGTCTCAGCTAGTTATTCAAATAGACAACAAGAGCAAGAGAAACACAAACTATTTATTCCCATATCTGGGACAAACTTGTCATCTTTTACTTAGATCATGCATTTCCTTGAACATCATTCTCCACAAAAGCAAAAATCCTGGGTATAGGTTAGCAAAGCTAGCAGATCATAATCTCTGGGACCTATGAATGTTGTCACATAGGGAAATGAGCTCTTTGCTGATATGACTAAGTAAAAGATCTGGAAATGGGAGATTATTGTGCACAGTCTAATTGGGTTTTAAATCCAATCAAAAATGTTTTTACAAGAGAAAGGTAAAAGAACATTTGATAGAGACAAAAGGTAAGAGGCACTGTGGACACAAAGGTAGATGAGAGTGATGGGGCCACAAGTCAAGGAATGCCAGTAGCTCACAGAACTAGAAAAGGTTAAAAACAGATTCTCCTGTATAAGCCTGGAGGACTGTAGGAGAGGATTTGGCCCAGTGATACTAATTTTGGACTTCTATAGAACTGTGAAATAATAAAGTCCCATTGTTTTAAACCATCAAGTTGGTATCACCATGTTATAGCAGCCACGGGAAACTAATACAACTTTGTAGATATAACTTCAATATCTTAAAATATCTCATCATTTTCATTCAACCTTCTCTGAAAAGACAGGGAATTCCTAGCTTTTAACCCACTTTATTGCTCTGATTACTTGATTTGCAAGAGAAAGCCCTAATGGCTGTCAGCTCATTATATTTATTTGCTCTTGGTCTATTATAAACTAAAAAGGAATAGGAAATTATTCACTTACTTTGTTTAATACCCAAGATAATGTCTTTCCCCCCAAAAAAATAACCACTAAAAAGTTGAGATACATACCTGGGAGACTGGAGTCCGGGATACCCTGGGCAATGGTTCCCTGGGCAACATAGTGAGACCTAGTCTCAAAAAAAAAAAAAATTGAGATATAATTGACATGTGACATATTAATCAGCATGTTTTCTAAAAGAAACACTTCATTTTGTAGATATTATCATAGTGATAAACAACATGTGGGAGACTAACAAGGAAGGAGCTATGAGAAAAGCAAATTTTAAAAGCATGGGCTTGTATGTACCTTTCATGTCCACTTGCTTTTAGTAAGAGAGGAATGGAAAGTCAGTGAGGTTATATTTTTAGTAGAGGAAGATAAAGAGAAGAATAAGAGCATCATAAATTTTACAATTCTTATTTTATGTTATACAAATTTCTGGTTGTAAATAAAATATTTCTGGTAAATTTAGATTTTATTAAACTTTAGATTTTATTATACTTGTAATTTACTTAGATTCTCTTAATTGTCAAATTTATCTCAAACTCTTGCATAAGAATTAGGATTACAGATCTTTGAAGCTGTTGCTTTATACCCCAAAGATTTGATTAGATTCTTAATTTTTAGAGAAAAATGCCATATTTGAATTTCAAATTTAGAAATTTTAATTTTATCTTGTTTTGTTTAAAAAATCCTAATTGGTAAAAAAAAATTATGATAATTTGTCTTCTCTATCTCCAAATCAATTTAGAAGAGGAGGGAAAGTCAAAGAAATTGTGTTTAATATACAAGACAACATTAAACTAAAATAGAACTTTCTACATTGATGGAAATGTTCTATAACTAAGACTCAAATATAAGGATCACTAGCCAAATGTAGTTATTGAATACTTAAAATATAGTAAACTGGGAAACTGAACTTTTAACTTTAATTAAAATGTAAATAGTCATGTGTACTTGGACAATTAGTAGATTTGGTTTGATAATTAATTTATATCTGCAGAGCACACTGCTTGCCTTGTGAAAAGCTGGTATCTTAACTGATTGTTTTTGTTCAAATTGTAATGACACCAATTTACTTTCTTAGTAGGAATATTTCCTCTTTTTTTTTGGAAAATAACCTGTTTTAAGCATTTCTAAATTCCTTTTTTATGTACACTATAATCATAATTTTAAGCTTTCTGATGAGTTCTTGCTGCTACCTTGCTGGTGGGTGTGGGGCAATCAACTTAACAAATGATTCTTAGTGAAGAACCACCTACCAAGTCTTGAGAACTCATTTGCTACCCTGTTTTTTTCTGACCTCAGTGTGAACTTCCCTGGCATTTGTGGTGAGGAAAATGTCACATTCTTCCTGGACATTATGCTTGGTTTCAAAAATCCCCAAAACAATGGTAGGGGAGCCCCCAAAGGACACTTAAATATAACAGTTCATTCAGTTAACTCACACAGATACTTTCTTCAAGACACTGAAATATATGACAACTTTTGACAAGTGCTAACATTGCTGCCAGTACAGTCCACTGACCATAAAACCCTGACCACTTGTGGTGAATTTACACTTGGCATTTGTGGTGTACTGTTTTCACTTGATGTCCTTGGGGACATCACTTGAGGTAATCCCAGTAACTCTCAATGAATGGGATATGGACCCTAGATTTTTTACCCCTAGGAGATTATCCTCAAATACTCCACCAACCTAAATAATTTAGAACAAAATAGGTGAGTGGGAAAAAGGTCAGGTATTTACTGCTTGGAAGTATCAGACCAAAAGGCAAATGGGCTTTTTGGGGAAAGGTGGACCCATCATGTTCTCCCACTCTTGATCTTTCCTAATTTAATCCCTAAAAATCCAAGCCCTATTTTGTGATTCCTTTCATAAGCCATGGACTTTCCTAAATATTCTCCAACATATGAGATATTAAGCTAAGTTCTTAATTTGGTTTATTGGCATCTAAAGAGATACCATCTCCTAGAGAGTATAATTATTTTACAGGGCTACTATAAAATGTTAAACATGAACTAAATAAACTAGTAAAATAGAGTACAATAAAAAGTCTCTTCAGAAGAGAGAGGTGTCCTTGTTTCAGGTTTTTTTTTTTTTAAGTATTGATGTGAATGTGTTTCTACCTATTGCTTTCTGAGGCTTTACCTCCAATGACTATTTTAATAAAGTGATCAATCAGTAGCTCTTATTTTTTTATAAAAGCATAACAAATTCAGTACTTTGTACTATGCTATAAGGAAAAGATTCTACCTCTCCCTATTATTTTTAATGCAATGAATTTATACTAAAAATATATCACTGAATTGAAGCTTATGGGTTATGTGTGCATACATTAGATACTACTGTAATAATAGGTAAGAAAATTCCCCTTGTAAAAGATTCATAATAATTAAAAGCAAATTATTCTGAAGGAACGGTCAAAGAAGACATCAATCTACAATTTGCTTACACATAATTACAAGTTAATAATCCCTTATTTTCAGCTTGACTTTCAAAATTTTATTTATGTATTTTGATGTTTTGATTTAATGTGTAGCATTCACAATTCTTAGATTCATAAGGAGGAAATATTTTATGAATAAAAGGTAATGTTACTATTTCAGTTTAGAACCATTACATTTTTAAAATATTGCTTTACTGAGAAGTACTCTTAATTATAGAGGAATATATGCTAACACTAGAAAATCAATGGTACAATATTTCCTATAATATACCTATAGAAACCTGATGTGTGACAACACTGTGTTCATAGTATTGTGAATATATGGGTCTTTGTCTCAGTATCTGACAAACTGTTACAAGAATAAAATCAGTAATACCAATTTTGTACATTATTTTAATAAACTATATGATTTCATGTGAATGAATTTCCTAGATAAGTGATGCAAGCATTGATATTTCCTCAATAATTTGAACATAATAATGATTTGATTGGTAGCTTTTGTTAGGACACGGACCATGAGTCATCTATTCGAAGTATATTCCTAACATAAGTACTACAACATTAGGCACAGACACTTAAAATATACCTTTTGACTTTGGCATACTTCTTTTTTCAGTAGCAGGGAATGGCTGAGGTATCCTATATGCATACTCTGGTGCAATTGTTTGTGTTTCACACTCCTGTAGACACTTAGCTTTCTGTTTAGTTGACTGCTGTGTCCTTGGCAACCATCACAGTGCCAGTTCAAGACAGTCAATTTGAGCAGGACTTTGAGCAGCACTTTGTTGGAGTTAGATTCTCCATCTGCTTTCACTTTGCCAGCTTCTAGCTGAGGATCTTTTTAGCCAGTTGTTACACTTGAGTCTCAGTAAGTCTGTAAATCTCAGGAATCTATAAATCTGGGAGAGGAAACAAAGATGTCTTGTGACTTACATTAAGTGCTTCATGTGTATGCACTGAACTCAGTCTCTGGCATAAGCCCTAAATAAATGCCTCCTCCTTTCTTTTCCTTTGTTTTTTTGCAGGACAGATATTCTTTCTTATCTGAGGTATGGAAAAGTCATGTAACTTGCTAAAGCTCACTTTTGCATTTAAAAAGTTTCAGGCTCTATCTCCTATTCATGTTTCCATTAGAGCTCACTGCCTTTTGAGTCTGAATACTTACTGGGTTTGGGAACTCAGCTCTTATGCAGAAATGTTACTTATTTCTTGTCTTAGGTATTGTTATCACAGCAAAACACTTGAATCTGGATTCAAAGGTAAAACTGGATAAAACCACCTGTGCAAATATTTCTGCTGCTTTGTCTTGATTTTTAACAGCTGTTCTGGAATGCGCTGCATTTGCTCCCCACATTTGGTTAATTACAAATGACCAATTATAGGGATAAGTGAATTCTTTGTTGACCATTCAGGTCCAGCAGGGCAGATGGTTCATTACAGGGCATTTCATCAGAAAGTTCAACTTCCTTTTGAAACTGGTCTTCCTTTTTTCTTTCTTCTTCCTTCTTCCCTCTTCCCTGGCTCTTTCCTTCTTTTTTCCCTTTTTATTTCTTTTGTTTCTACTAAAAGGGACTTTACAAAGAAAATAAAAACTGCCATTCCTTCCTAGGTAAAAATGATCATAAGCTTAGGGAGATAAATCATGAGACATAAAATTATATATACATATGGGTAAGTATGGGATAAGGCCACCTATCTTATTATGTTTACAGGTGGAGAGAATTTATGGTCAGTGCTACATAGAGATAGGGTTTGCCAGGAAACCAGTTTGAAGCCAGTTTATTTTATCTCCTTTTTGCTCTGAATCTAGTTACTTCAGGTTGTAGTCATTTGATTCCATATGAATTTTGCTCTTTATCCTATCATTGACACATCTACTTTGGGGAGGGGTATAGATGTATTCGTTTAATTAGCCAACCCAGGCTTTCTGAAGGCCAGTTTTCTTATCTCATTCTTGTGTTTCTGTAAAGTCAAGACCAATTTGTAATTGTCCTCCAAATATCTTTATATTAGTTTGACCAGAATTTCTAGTGGGAGTACAATAGTGATTCACAGGTGATGGTGCTGATAAGTACATTTGTTCTGACCACCATTTAATGCCACCCTCTGAAATAAAATTTTCACTTAGTCCAACATTGCCAGGGAAGTCCTTGGCAGTGCAAAGGGATGGACCACTACCTTAGCACATGCTATGCTAGAGACTTCTTAGAAAAATGCATGCAATTGTTGCCCATAGTTAACTTCAACATACAGAAAAAGGAACTGAAGTTCACAGATATATGTCAGCTTGCTTAAATCATACAACTGGTTTAGGATGGAGTAAGGATTCAAATTAAATTTTCTCTCATGCCCAACTCCATACTTACCCACTATATTAAAAAACTACCTTACCAGAGAACTTGCAAAAGATTCCCAGATGTAAATAGTACAAAAGAACCCAAAACATACCACTGCCAACCAAACCACTGCCACTGCCTTGAGTTGGGGGGTTCTGAGTGGCCCCAAGAAATGCTATGGAAACTGAGTTGAGAGTGGGCAGATGGAAGAGGGGAGGTAAATGTATAAAAGATGGTCCTCTACCATCAGTTTTATGGAGTCTCCAATCCCACAAGGGCCAGTAGCAGTGGTTTTGGTAGCAGTGGCATGTTGTACCACTGAAAAAACTCAAATAAGCTCTACAGTAACATTGGTCTTAACCTACTTACTCATTCACAGTGACTGGGGAGTCTTAGCGCTGTTTCTATGGAGCCAGCACACCCTAGAGTGATACCTTTTATGCATACATACAGAACCAGTCCCCTCTGACCATTTTCTGATCTGAACCAGTCTTCTGATTCAGTCTTATTCAGCTCCTATGGTGCCTTTTCCCATTAAATGTTTTATTGACTCTCTCTCTCTCTCAGCATTCATCCTATACAAAGCCAATGTAGTTTCTCCAATTAGCTTTTATAACTTTAGATCTTGGGAAATTTATAGTCATCTCTGCTATTTTCCCTTAGAAGTCTTTGGATTCTTCATGTAAAGTGAATACCATAGTTCCAGAAACCTCCATACTCATTTCTCAACAATGTGAGAGAGGGATATTTTATCTTCATCTGCTAAACTCTGGAGCCTGGTCTCTATATTATTCAAAATGTTTAATCTCTTTAATCTTAGAGTCAGAAATAATTGAATATGTACCAGTCTAATATAAAAAAGGGAGGTTTTGTGTTCTCTGCCCCCCACCTATTAAGGGTAGAGACATGAGGGAAAGCTAAAAGAGAGAAGGACTGAGGAAGATTTGGGAGAGGCAGATGGAGCAGACATATGAAGAAGAAGTCACATTTGCTTCTTAACCTCAGATGTGGGGGCATGGAAGGAGACACTTAGAAGAGATAAGGGTGAGAGGCCCACTTGGAGACTGACAGTAGCAGTATCTGTCTTTATTTTTATTTTGCTCCTTTCCTTCCTGACTTGCCTGGCTCCTTTCCCTTTCCTATGGGCCCCTATCAGAAGGTGCCTTAGGCCTGTTCCAAATTTTTGGCCTTTAGTGGGTTACTGAAGGCCAACCCTTTTTCACTAAACATATACCCATGAGCAGATGGCTAACTTTGGGTGTTTCAATGGGAAACTATATCCTTTTCCTTTCTCTTTATGAAAGAATATTACTATTCTCTATTAATATTCTCTTCTATTGAAGGTCTTATGTGCTGAGTATGTTTTGTCTTTATGTGGGTGGATGGTAGAACCTATTAAGAGAATGCAAGGTTTAAGAATTCCAGGGAGCCCTACAACCTGCCTGCTAATGAATACATAGCCTTCTGTGAAGAAGATGGTAACACATTGTGGGGTTTGATATCTCTCTGTCCTCAGTTTGTATTTATTGTCTTTCCTATCCTGTTGCCATCATGAACCAGAGCTGACTGGAGCACAAAGAAAAACAAGAATAAGAAAGTCTTTTGAGAAATAGATCTCCTGGGCCCAGGTGTGCCTACTTACACAGGTACATACCCACTGGGTCACACAATCATGAGGAGGGTACAAATCCACAGGTACTGGTCACAAGGCTAGTGAAGGAAAAAACTTAACCAACTCATGTATAGTGCATATATATATCATGGGATGAATCTTGTCTCCCCTACCCCAAATTCATATGTGAAGTTCTATATTTAGGTTATGACTAAATGTGTAGAAAAAGTCTTTATAGAAGTAACTAGGTTAAAACAAAGTTATTAGTTTGGGTCATACTATTTATGTGACTTGTATTGCAATAAGAGGAAGTTAATGCTAAGTAGCACATAGAAGGGAAAGGATATGTGAACAAGAAGACAGACCTCAATAAGCAAAGAGAGAAGCCTTAGTAAAAACTAAACCTGTTGATAACTTTATCTCAGATTTCCAGGCTCCAAGAACCATGACAAAGTAAATCTCTGTTGTTTAAGCTTCCAGTCTTGGTAACTAGTTATGGCAACCCTAACAGTTTTATAGTGTGTTTGCAACATTCCTTTCAGATTTTATTCCATATATTGTGAAGTTTTACATATTTTCTGCTTTATCTCATATTTGTTGAAAAGTTTTCTTCTCATTTTTTTCTTTTACCATTTAAGCTCTGGGCAGAACATTTAACAGTGGTGGTTTTTGTTACAAGTCAGTCTGACTTGATGATACCTTATCAAAACCAATATTAAGGTTTATTGAAAAGCCAGTGAAAAAGGAGGACAGATCACATTAATTTTCTGAAATTTGCTGGAGGAGGTAAATAATCCTTGATTTGAAAATCTTATTAACAATCCTGACAATCCAGAAAAATGTTACTGGAGTAACAATAGCAGGGAAAGCTGTTGAAGTACAAGCTTATCATGTAAGTGTTTTGATATATGTTTTGAATAACATAGCTGTGGTTAGTAATTTGTTTACTGCAGAGGCATGATGATAAATTTCAGCAATTATTTGATAAGTCTTGTGATCAGCTGCGGAGACAGCATATGAAATGCATGTGGCCCTCATGGGCTAAGATCACAAGGGGGAAAAACACATCTTATTAGCTATAATTTGTTAACCAGAATTCATTTACAATCTGTCCTAGGAGAAAAGTATGTGATAACAAAAACAAACAAACAAAAAAAAAAATGCAAGACATTTTAAAAACTAATCAAGTTTCTAGATGCTACATCTGGTAGTCAGTGTAAACTCAGGTCAATCTCATGTATCATTTACATCTATATTTAAATGTCTGCTTAATATGATTACTAGCAAGAATAAGGCTGGTTATCTACTGCAAATCTTCAATTATCTAATTTAACTTTGTTCACAGGAAAACACTAAGGAAAGGAAGGGAACAGATTATGTAGAGAGCATGTTATGTTGCAAGGTTAGAAACAAATAAGGACTAATTTAAGCCCAAATACCAATGGATAAACCTCAAGCTTAAAAACAGAAGAATTTTCATGACTCTTGGTTCAGACCAATTTCTCATAAGCACATGTCAACTTGCTATTTAAAAATTTTTTTGATACTTTTATTACAGAAAATAGATATTAAAAAAGGATAGGCAATACCTGTAGGGCTTTTTACACCATGGATACTGTAGGTCTTGGTCTGAGTTGTCATCCTCTCAGACATGCCAGAACCATTAAATAACTTCTCAGATGGTCTGGTTCTCTCTCCCAGTCTCTGTGGTCTGTGCTCAAAACAAAAACCAGGTTGATTATGTAAAAGATATGCAGCTTTTCATGGTTCTCCTTAGTTCAAAATCTCCATGACTTCACTCCATCTCAGAGTAACACAGCAGAGTATAACTACAGCAGACACCTACCTCCACCATCTGCCTGCCTCTTGTCCCTCTGTCACAAGATAACTCAACCCTCTTCTCCTTCTTCCACCAACTGTCCTGGTTCTTTGCTAGTTTTCATACACTGTCCTCCCTACACCTCCCAGGAGTGTTCCTTCTGTCTGGAATGCTCTTTTCATAGTTGTTTATAATGATCCCTTCCCTCATATTCTGTATGATTTTGCTCAAATGTGACTCTCAGTGAACCTTCTTGCTTTTTGAAAACTGGTACCCCTTTCCTTTTGTCACCATATGACTTAGTCTTCACTTTTTTGCTGTCCATGTTTTTTCACTGGGATATAAGTTCCACACTAGTTGGCATGTTTATTTTTTCACTGTCTAGAATCCTGTATTATCTACAGGATATTCCATCAATATTGATTTAATGAATGATTAACTGATGAGGACTTTCCCGAATAATTTTCATATTTGTCAAAGTGGTAAGCAAGAGAACAAGAAGAGAGCTAAAGGAAATTCCAAAACAAAAAAGAATAGAGAGTGTCATCTTGAATTCTGTGGGACTTGACAATAGTATTTAGAAATCAGGAGAAGTAATAATGTTTCTTTCTTCATGTTGAGACTATTTTTAAAAGGTTACAAGACCTTCCATTCCATAATCATACATTTCTTTCTTCCTTTTTTTTGGTCTAATCACAGATATTGTAAAAATACATGATAGACCATTTTCCAGAGTTTTGACAAGTAAAATTCCATGAGTACCTTTTTATACTGTTCTGTTGAAGAGATTTATAAATGAAGAAGTTTAATTACTTGAGTTTTGTCATTGCAGGCATCTGCTGATTACAGCTGTTCCTGGGAAGTGGATTAGAATATAACCTTATTCCCTTCTCCACAAATCAAAACCTGACATAAAAATAACCATAGCTAATTTGGAAATGGCAAATTCAGCTTCTCATCATTTTGGTTCCTATTTAGAGTCTTAAAAAAGAACAATGATTTGTTTGCTAATTGTCAAAAGTAAGTGAAACATTAACCATTGTAAAATGGTGGAGTAAGATTTTTATATGCTCCCAAAGGAGTGACCTACTCCTGGGTGAGGACAACTTTGATACTAGTTGTTAGGTACCCAATTACACTATTCTTCCTTTAGACAGTGATAGAGAATATCTGATTTTCCTCACAATGTATATTCTTATTTCTCACTTAGCCCACCCCCATGCCACAGTTCTAGCACATATTAAAAACCAGACTGTGAAAAGTAGCATTTAAAAACATCTAGAGGAAGAGAAAGGGAAGGCAATATTTGTGCATTAACAACTTTGTACATTACATGGTTTCTTACAAATTGTGCTTCCCTTTCTTCTATGGCTTCCAGGAAAGTCCAGGCTCTGTTAATGTAGTAACCAGAGTATAATTTAAAACTGGACTATTTGCTTCTTACTAGTATCCATGGCTTTGCCTTTTTTATCTACCTATTAATTGCATTATTGTACATGTCTATGGTAAGTTTCTTCCTATCTTTATGTAAAAGATATGGACAATTAAATATAATCCCTGCTTTAGTCCTAAGGGCTTCTTTGTCTTCTTCCCCCCATTTCTTCCTTTTATTCTAGCAGTAGTCTGATAAAAATTTGACAATAGCATACTAAATTTGCTTTGTTTCAAGTGCGTTATGGTGGATGTCTATGTAACTAACAGTAACAACATTATTTGAGGAATTTTGTCTTATGCTGCATTATGACATTAAATTACTGAATTCTGAAGACAATAGAAACAACCAAATTGAAGACTTCGTGGTGTGAGAGAATTATCAAAACAAAATATCAGCAAACTGCAGAATGAATAACCTGGTATTCTCTGTGAAGATGAGGATCAAAAGCTGGTGTGGAGCTCAAAGAACCTGTATAAAGGGACTGTTTTGGTCTGCTTATCCTCACTGTCTGAACTATCATAAATGCTCAATAAATATCTGTTGAATGACTACAGAATGAATGTAATTTACCATATATAATCTGTATGTAAATTGTACATATGGAATTAAATCTCATCTCTGCTGTGTATCTTTTTTAAAAAATTATGTATATATATATATATATATTTCTCACATCTCTGTAATCCCAGGGATTCATCCCTCCCACCCTTCCCACTGTTCCCCCTGTTTCTCCCCTGCCCAAAGTTGTGTGCTTCAGTTTGGTGATTAGCTTGTTTTGACTTTTCTTCATGGCCTTTGTTTATTTTTTTCCCCATATCCCATATATTAGTGAAACCATTTGGTTTCTTTTTCTTTTTGACTTGTTTCTGTTAATATGATTTCTTCTAAGTACATTCATGTTAAAATAAAATCATCAAATTTGTGATTTTTAATTGATGAGTAATATTCCATTGCTACATCTCTTTCATCCAGTCATCTGTTTTGGGGCATTTAGGTTGCTTCCAAGTCCTTGCAATTATAAATAGTGCTGCAGTAAACATCCAAGCATAGGTGTCCCTTTGTACCCACATTTAGGTCTCTTTTGTGTAGATTCCCAAGAGAGCAATTGCTGGGTCACATGATAGTTCCATTTTCATTAATTTGAGGGTCCTCCACACAGCTTTCATAGTGGTTGGACCAGTTTACATTCCCACCATGAGTGTAAGAATGTTCCTTTCTCTCTACATCCTCTCCAGCACTTGTTGTTGCCCAGTCCTTGGATGCAAGCCATTCTTACTGGTGTAAGGTGGTATCTCATTGTGGTTATGATTTGCATATCCCTGATTGGTAGTGACATTGAGCAATTTTTCATGTGCCTGTTGGCCACTGGTATTTCCTCTTTGGAGAAGTGTCCTTTTAGTTCTTCTCATTTTTTGATTGGTCTTCTTGTTTTGTTTTTGTTTAGTTGTGTGAGTTCCTTGTGGATCTTTGTTATTAAACTCATCACTCTTGCAGAGGGCAATTTTTTCCCCCTATTTGGCTGGGCTTCTTTTTGTTTTTTCTGTTGTCTCTTTTGCTGTACAAAAGCTTTTAAGTTTGATGTAGTCCCAGATGTTTATATTTTACTTCATTTTTTTTTGTCATCTGTAGATATTTACAGTAAGGGATTTCTGAACAGTAATTCATAGAGGGTTTTGCCCAAGTTTTCCTCTATGTATGTTGGTTTCAGATGTGACATCTAAGTCTTTTGTCCATTTTAAATTGGTTTTTGTACATGGTGTGAGGGAGTTGTCTTCATCCATTTTTTTGCATGTCTTAGTCCAATTTTTGCAGCATCATTTATTGAAGAGGCTATATTTGTTCCAATGTAAGTTTTCCACTCCTTTGTCAAAGATTAGTTGACTATATATGTGTGGTTTTATTTCAGGGCACTCAATTCTGTTCCATTGGTCTGATTGTCTGTTTTTGTGCCAATACCAAACTTTTAAAATTATTATGGTTTTGTTGTATAGTTTGAAGTTTGAAATTGTAATACCTCTGTTCTCTTTTTTCTGGTCAGGAGGCTTTTTGATATTCGAGGTCTTTTGTTATTCCACATGAATTTCAGTAATTTTTGTTCTATCCCTTTAAAAATGTCATTGGGATTTTTATCGGGATTGCATTGTATCTGTAGACTGCGTTTGGTGGGTTGGCCATTTTGATGATATCAATTCTTCTAATCCATGAGCAGGGAATGTCTTTCCGTTTTCTTATGTCTTCTATCTCTTTTAGCAGCATTCTAAAATTTTCTTTGTATAGTTCTTTCATGTGTTTTGTTAGGTTTATTCCCAGGTATTTAATTTTTTTGGCGCAATGGTAAATGGGTTGTTTTTTCTGATTTCTTCTTCTATTTGACTTTTACGTATAGTAAAGCTACCAACTTCTGTGTGTTGATTTTGTACTCGGCTACGTTACTGAATTGGTTTATTATTTCAAACAATTTTTCTGTGAATTTTTGGGGGTTATCTAAGTAGAGAATCATGTCATCAGCATATAATGGTAGCTTCATTTCCTCTTTACCTATTTGTATCCCTTTTATGTCTTTCTCTTGTCTTATTGCCCTAGCTAGAACTTCCAGTACAATGTTAAAGAGTAGTGGGGACAGTGGGCATCCTTTTCTAGTTTCAGATCTTAACTGAAATGATTTTAATTTTTCCCCATTTAGGATGATGTTGGCCATAGATTTGTCATAGATGGCTTTTACTATGTTGTGGTAAGTTCCTTAATCCCCAATTTTTCAATGGCTTTTATCATTAATGGATGCTGTACTTTGTCGAATGCTTTCTCTGTGTCTATTGACATTATCATGTGGTTTCTGCTGTGTATCTAAGTGAGACAAGGACTAAATGATGGAGAGAGGGAGGAAATTCTGAAATGTTTTCTAACTAGAACTTGTATTACAAACATTTTTGCTGCCTCTAGAAGATCTAGATTTTCATTTTGTTTTCTGCCTGAAGAATTTTCTTTAACATTTTTCATTTAAAATTTGCACTTAATATTTCACTTAATGTTTTTTGTACAGCAGGCTTTTGATTGATATAGTCTTTTAACTTTTGTTTGTCTGTCTGAAAAACTTTATTTGGCCTTCATTTTTTGAAGTTATTTTTACTGAATGTGGAATTCTAGATTGAACAGTTCTTTTTTCTTTCAGTACTTGAAAGATTTTTTTTCTCATTGTCTCTGGCTTTTGTTGTTTACAACAAGAAATCTGTCATCTTTATCTTGCTGTCTTTGTACTTGGTGTGTGTGTTTTTTCCCATTGACTAAGATTTTCTTTTTTGGTGCCATTTTTATTTACATTTCTTGTGCTTGGAGTTTGTTGAGCTTTTTGACCCTTTTAGTTGTTTTAGTTTTCATCAAATTTGAAAGATCTCAGCTATTATTTCTTCAAATTTTTTTAGTCTTTTTTTTTAGAGAGACTAGATCTTGCGATTTTGCGCAGGGTTGTCTCAAACCCACGGACTGAAGTGATCTCCAGCCTCAGCCTCCCAGGTAACTGGGATTGTAGGCACATACCACCGTGCTCGGCTATTTCTTTAAATAACTTTTGAGTACCTCATCCTCTTTTGCATTCAGTTTCTGTAGTCATTGCTGCTGGAAGTTGCTCCAAAGCTCTTTGTTCTGCCCATTTTTGTTCTGCCCATTTTTCTTCTCATTTTTTTGAGTGGTCTTGTTTCTATTTTTATATTTTCAGATTTACTTATGTGGTGTTTAAAATGTATTTTTTGAATCTCACACGTTCTAATTTATATCGCAAGATGCTTCACTTGAGTTCTTTTATATCTTCCATGTCTCTATATAGGATTAATCATTTTTTAATTTTCTAAAGAACTAATTCTATTATCCAGATCATTTCTTCTTTTCAATTGCTGATTTTTTGCAATATGGGCATATTTTCTTGTTTATTTGAATTTTCTTGTTTGGACCTGAGTTGTTTTCCTCTGAAAACACAATGTGAAGGTCTGAAAACTTGATATCTTACAAGGTGATCTTATTTGGAGACAAGGTTAATACAGAGTTGATCAAATTAAAATGAGATCATCAGGGTAACTCCAAATCTTGTATGACTAGTGTCCTTATATAAAGGGGACATTTAGATACACACACATACACAGAATTCGTCTGGTGAAGAAACACAGGAAAGGTGACCCAGACAAGTCAAGGATCTAGAACAAAGCCTTTCTTCATCTTCTTTCATTCCTTAGAAGAAGCCAACCCTGCCAACCTCTTAATCTCAGACTTCTAGTCCCTGGAACTGTGAGACAGTAAATTTTTATTATTTAAATCACCTAGCATGCAGCACTTTGTTATACCAGTTTTAACAAGCTCTTGTAGTTGCTACAATTTTATTCAGTGCAGAAACAGTGAATTTTACCAAGCTGGGAACTGGTATTTTGTGCATTTCTATAAATATAACTCTTGAGATTTCTTCTGGGATTCAGCCTTCTGGAAACAGTTTGATCCTTTTAGTTGTACTTTGAAGTTTGGTTAGGTGTGGTATTTTGTCTAGGGCAAATTTTGTCCCACTGCAGGACAAGCCCTTATGATGCTTCAAGCTGCTAGACAATTAATTATTAATTTTTCCATTCTAGCTGGTAGGAGCAGAAACCACTTCTGCGTCTATGTGAGTTCTGGGAATTTTTCTTTTTAGGACTTTAGGGTAGTTGTTTCATAGACTTGGAGTCATTTCTTTATACACATCTTCAGTTAACTGAAACCTTAACCGAAACCACAAAGGAGACCCTTTTCAGATCTCCAGAGCTCTCTCTTATCTAATGTTTTGTTCCGTAAATTCTAGCTGTTTGGTATCTTTCCCCTCCTTAACTCAAGGAAATTTTCATTCCCAGTTGTTAAGGTTTGGTTCTCTTCCATTTGTTTCTCTTGTCCACCCATAAGTTTAACCTGAACATGATCTCATCTTATGGCAAAGGAGCATGTTTGGAAAGAGAGCAAGCTCACTGGTCTAAGAAAGTCGCATAGGTGACCCCAGAATCAGTATATGAAAAAGTTAAGACTATAGTTGTAATTAATCTGCATGATCAGTTTCATGATTTATATTACATATTGTCAAACTTTCTTCACAAAAAATATACAGTGTTGCCAGCAATATATGTATCATCTGTTTTTAACAGTTTATCCAGCTTCAGATTTCACACTTTATGTTTACTTTTCATATTTGGCTATGTACTTGGTTTTTCTTCTAAGTTAAATATTTGGGAAACTGTTTTCTGACTCTTGTTTATGAATAAGGTATCATTTCTTTTATTATCCTTGCAAATAATCGCTGAAAGATGATTTAGAACTTGGAATATTAATACTGTAAATCTTTTTCTATTTTATTCAATAGAATCATTGCAATGTTTTAGGAGATATGATAACCACTGGTCTTTATTTTAATTGGAAATTGCAATATTACAATAATTTACTTAGAAACAGGTGTGACTCAGAAGCACTATAGAGCTTAGAACTGTGGATAGGAACAAAGATGCTTAGAACTACAAAGGATTGGAGATTACTGGTACAATGCCTTCTTTATAGAATTATTTACAGATAAGAAAATTGAATCAGAGAGCAATTTAATTGCTCATTCAAATTGTTTTAACTCCTCAAGATGCAGTGTCTGTAACAGGCATATTTTAAAAAGTGAATAAATAAATGCAAGACTGGAATTTAGATCTTGTGACTGCAATGTGTTACTCTCAATTACATATATGGAAGTATAATATCTCTTGGGCTGAAAACTTTCTGTAAGACAGAGAGAAGAAAACTGAATCAATTTAGGGAAGCACAAATTTCAAGGTAGTTAAAAAAATCTTCAAATATATAAGTAGAGGAAATATTCTCATCTCTTCTTTATATTTCATTGGTGCATGTGTGGGCCAATGAGTGAAGATGAGAATGAAGGAGAATAATACATTCTAATGGCTCAGTGTGAGCAATGAGGTAGCTTCACAGAACCTTGGGAATGTGGAGGTTTAGATAGGGTTAGGGAAAAAGTGTCTAGGACAATGGTGCAGTTCAGGTGTGATAAATTCACCTGTGTATGAAGAATGAATGGAGTGTATACAAACAGCTATACTCACTTATATGAGAATGTGGTTTTTTTAAACTTTATTGTGTTTTTTAAGTCTAGAATGTAGGTTCATCAAGAATGCCAGGAAATGGAAACAACCCAAATGCCCAAAAACAAATAAATGGATTAGAAAGTTATGGTATATGTGCACAATGGAATATTACTCAGCAATTAAAAACAACAAATTTGAGGCATGTGTGATAACATGAATGAATCATGCTAGCAGAAAGAAAAAAATACAGAATTATTTCACCTATATACAGGTCATAAGGAAAACAAACAAACAAACAACAAAAGGACAAGTTAAATTTAAAACTGTCAATAGAATTGAAGCATAGAGCAAAGGGGAATAAAACCAAGGGTGGGAGGCACACAAGAGATTAAGATGATGGTTCATAGGGGACAAGGTGGTGGGAGAATCTTGGGGAATATGATGATATAAAAATATACATATATATTTGTAATCAAATGATAAAATGAAAGCCTACTAATGCTTACTATTTTGTAAATTATCTTTTTCAAGTTAAATCTTACAGCTTATGCTACATGACTTATCTGATAGCAATAAAAACTGAAAAGTCCGGATCTGGAAATAAATCAATAAAAAGACAATACTTAGTAGTTAACTACTTGACTTTCCCACATTTAGAACAGTTATTACTCCATACAGCTATCAGTTTCTTAGGTACAGGGTAAGATAATGTGAGGTCGTGTTTGTACAGTAACAAATGATCTAGCTCTTCATAAACTGGGCTAAAACTGTTGCAATTTATTTAGTGAGAATTTTATGGCTGACAACTTATATAATCTTTTTTTCCATGCTCTGATGATGTTAATCATTAACTGGTATTATTGGTGACTGCAGTTGAGAGGACTGTTCAAAGAAATCTAAGACCCAACAGTCCTGGGTATTTGACAACTGCAGTCATGAAACGGGTAGAGACTCTTCTTGTAGAAGTGGTTTCCATTTTTTTAATTTTCAGTTATCAAAATTGACAAAAATTATATATTAAGCAAATAAAGTCATGATGAATTGGAGACTTCTCTGATGAATTATCTAAGGGTAGTGACTCCTTGGTCTTGTTCCCAACTGGAGATATTGCTCTCACTGTTTTCTCTACTTGGAATGAGCATGCTTGCTTCTTGGTATGCAGGTCTTAGGAAAATCTCATCTCTTCAGATAACTTCTCAGATAAATGTCACCCTTGATAACCCACTTTAAATTAATTTCCCACATACTTTACTCTTTGCCTCTCAATCATCACCCTGTCCAATTTTCTTCATAATGTTCATCATTTTCTGCAGTTATATAGTAATTTATTTACTGTGTATATCCAGTAATGCTATCTTAATGGTTCACAAGGATATGAAATATTACTATGTGATGGATTCATTAAAATTCCATTAAAAGGCAATGAGGATTGTGGTGTGCACCTATAGGTATCCTTTACAAAATGAATTTCATTGTTTTCTATCTGAAAGTGAACTACTGTATGAAGTTATCTGTGGTCTAACCCAAAAATAAAATTATTTCATTTTTCTGTATTGGTGACCTCAGAGAAAAGGCATGTGTCTCAGCTGGAGATGGGATAGTATAGGCGACCTCTGGGACACACATAAAGGAACATCTTTTCTCTTTAGACATTTTCCTGGTTATGGTAATAATTTAGGACTTCTGCTAAAGCAGGTAAGGAGGAAGCAAAGAAGAGGAAGGAAGAAAGTAAGGAAGGGAAGAACAGAGGGAAGAAGGAAAATAAACCAGGTAATGATTTCACAAGTCTTATGTCACATGGTCTTATGAAAATATACTTTATACAAAACTACACATAGACACTGTGTGTGGCCTGAGCTTCAGTTTGAGCAAGAAATCTAGGAACTTTAACAAGTATTGCCTCTTAGAACCACACACCATCCAAGTTTGCCCTGACTCAGCTCATAATCTTTCTGAGCCTCAGTTTCCTTATCTGTAAAGTGGGGATAATAGTATCTACTAAGTTTCTCTTTATTTTGTTGTGAATGTTCACTGAGTTAATACATTTGAAGTCTAAGATAGAATGGGGCCTGGCATAAATGTTAGCTTCTTTTGGTTGATTGTTTTTTTTTTTGAAAATAGAAGTAGCCAACAATGCAGGAACTGAAGGTTGAGGAGTCAAGCATAAAGAAGGTACAAAGAAAGAGAGTCAAGGGGAAAGTAGAATAGGACTAGAGTTACTTTTCATTCAGGCTAAGGAAGAACAGGTTGAAGAAAACTGTATTTAGATTGGAATTGCAGCCTTGGGAGAGTGGGGGTCAAGAAGGCTTTGAATGAATTTATCATGAGCTTGGGAAAGCCACACAAACCTTAGTGCTTAGAAATGAGATTGTAGAATGCCTATTCTCAGTGTAGAATGCCAACATATGGGGGTTTATTTGAGTTTTTCTAAAGCACTTTATATTACATCATTTTTTATTGAGGTAATGTTGTTTTACAACACTATATATGACTTAGAGGTATAGGATGTGTGTTACCACACCACACTCTCAAGCACCCATTCACTTCCTTATATTAGAGAACCTATGGGAACATAAGATGCTGGAGTCAGCAGCCTGAGCTTCAAGATCAGATAAGCAATTCTTGGACACAGATAAAACACAGCCTCCAGCAGACTGTGGATTATTTGCCTCCAAGCCAAATGGATTTATAAGCAGCTTTATAAATTATAGGGCAGGAAACTCTTCAGAAGTTTTCTAATGAGTAGGGAGAGGCAAATGGCAGAGAAAACCACAGTAGTAGTAATTGCTAATATAAACGGTTTACATGTCAATAGCATTATTTTTATTTAGAAAATTGGTTGATGGTTTTATTTTATTGAATTTTATTTGACCAAATTGAAAATAGTTTAGATTTAATGTTGGCCTCTGTTCACTAATTCTATTTTCTATATAATGACTAAACTTTATCACCTGAATGCCAAGGAGGCATTCAGAGTCTGGGGAAAGCTTGCTATGTCATCATTGAGATAGAACTAAGTGAGTAAGCTGAGAAGCTTCTCAAAATAGCAAGGATTTAACTTAGCTCTTAAGAAAGAAAAAAAAAAAACTGACCTTTATTGCACACTGCCTGGGTGACTGAGACATGAAAGCATATCAGGAACTTGAGAGATATATTTTTTCCCTCACAAAAACACTACATATCAAGAGAGATTATTCTCATTTTACAGAAGGAGAAATGATGTCAGTCAGTGACATTAAGTACTTAAATAAGGTAATATTATCAGTGTTTGAATCAGAGATGTCTAATCACACAAACTGAGTTTGTCCTTCTATGCATCTCCTTTCAAATATTACTATAGTAGATGGGTTGGAGAGGGGTGCACAGAGATTTGTGGAGAAAAAGAAAGCAAAAAAAGAAGTGGAAATAGCACTAGGCTGAGAAAGAACAACTTGATAAAATGAATGGGAGTAGAACCACACCCATTTATAATTCTAAATGAGCTCTCACTTTATGTAAGATACCGTATGAAAGGAAATGATCAGGAGCAAGCTTGGGGAAAGCTGACTCCATGCTAGGAGGGCACCTGAAGTCTGGGAGGAGAGTATTGTTTTCAGTTGTAGTTGAATTTTCTACTTTGTCCAAGTATTCCTGTGAGCCTTGAATAGGTATTTTTGTCACAAGTCATCTCATACAGGGAACTGGAACCTGCTGTGAACTGTATACCTGAATACATGAGCAATGCCCTGGATGTTACTTCTAGGAAAATAAGCTTTGTACAAGCTCAAAGTTGATTTTTCTTTTCTTTTCTTTTCTTTTCTTTTTTTGGCTTCAAAAATCCCATCAAAGGAAATGTAGCCTTTGATTATGACTAGAAATTTAACTTCCAAATTCTGACCAACAATGTTTTGGACATTTATTTCCATGTGCTCCAAGGAGCTCTCTCTCTGTCTTTAACTGAAGTGAGAGAATCCTCCTTTTCTCTGTGGATATTTTAGGGATGCTGGAGAGCTAAATGTTAGTACCCCTTTACTCAAGAAATAAATATTTGAGCCAAAAATAAATTATTCTAGAAGTAAAAATAATTTTACTGCCATGTTGATTGAGCAATTTGAACCTTTAATCCAGATTTATCATGTTTGTAGTATAGACTCTGCCTAGGTGATTTTTCCTCACAGGTTATCTCTAAGGCTCCATTGACAGTGACAGCAAACAATTGTAGCCTCTTGTACCCTTCTTGACAAGAGTCAAGAACCCTGATGATTTGGTAGTTTGGGTGTAATTTTGTTCTCTTGTGCTTAAACTGTGTTAAACATGAACAATAGCAATTATCTAATATTTTGTGAAAGTGGTACTTCCTGTTCCAGCAGGAATATGTAGTAGGCAATCTCAATGTTGTTCTTTAGTAACTACCAATGATCCATTTGAGGAGAAGGGGCATTTGAAATGGGTCAAATATCATATTGTTAACAAAGCACAAAGATTTTAAGACACAACAATATGGATTTCCAAGTTATGCCTTGAAGGAAGAGTAGAGTGGGTAACCAGGCAGAAGGGGTATCCCCACTGACTTCTGGTGAAGAGACAGAAGAATACAAAGTGACTTGGAGAAGTGACTCATTTACTTCTTTCATATCAACCAGTGGTCATATCCAGAAAGATATTCATGAAATCTGAATTCATCTACTCAGACCCCCCACATATGTGACTGGTCTACTTTGAACCACCTCCCACCTGCTATGTACCTTTCCATCACTTTCTCAAGTTCAGACTCTCAGACCACACTCTCCTTAGTACTCCTTAACCACTTATATGAGGTGGTTCTCTTGAACTGTTGCCTAGAATTGTTAATTAACACTAACTTCTTTTACATTTAAAATATTCTTTCTCCTCAATCAGTTTGTAAAACTGCATTAGATCATGTATCCTTAGTGTCTGTGTATTGCAACGGGCACTTAACTCATCTCTATCCTCCAGAGACTTGAAGCAGTGTGAGAGTGGAAACAATTTTATTTTTTGGATTGTCTTTGGTCCCAGTGAAGCCATAGTGTCTGATGCCATCATGCTGAGTTGCAACCCTGGGAGTGTCCTAGTAAGTTGAAATTGACCCTGTACATGAAGAGCAGGGAGAGACCAATGAAAGAGACAGATCACTCCAGATTGTAGGTGGCTGTATCAATGAGCAAGTAAAGTTACTTATGGCTTGTTGTAGGTGCCTGAAAGATAAGTAGATCTCCACACCCACCCAGATCTTATCTAGAGGCCTTAACTGTCTTTAGTCACCAATATCATCCAGATGGTGTCAACACCACAGTACTCTCTCAAGACAATATCCATGGAACAGATTTTGGAAGCAGGGAAGGCAAGCAGAACTCATATTCCAAAGGCATTCCAAGGGAGTGAGTAGCCTCCAATTGCCTAGGTGGAGCTCATGTGTCACCCAGAGGTCACATCCTTTTCATGACCACCAAAACTAGGGACATGCAATAACTTGCTATGGAGTAAAATGAACTTCCAGTGAATAAACAATTGAACAGACTCACGTCTACTTAAGGCATAATCTTGTTAAAGGGGAAAATGGGTTTTTAACTTCTTCAGGAATCCTGACAAAATTTGGAAGGGCCAAGGATTAGAGAAACTTGGGTGAAAGAATAAGACAGAGAAATGATAACAGAATGAAGAAGGAGTAGGAAAGGTTTGTCATAGCTTGTTTCTGGTTACTTATCTACACACCTTCAATGAGCTCATTTACTATGGGTCATCTCCAAAATATCACTTATTTGGACACTGACTTTGATTTAAATTGTATTTGATGTGTAATGCTCAAAGCGTATTTTGGCATTGTTGATTCTTGCAATTTGAACTTCCTTCTCTTCCTTTTTGTACATTGTTTGGTTAACTCATCTAACAAATATATGAGGTCCTACTCTGCAAAGCTCATAGAAATTTCAGTAACTAGATATATGAGTGAAACACATGCTTAAGGTTTCTCTTTTGTAATCTGAGCCTAAGTGATTGATTTCATTTCATTGCTAAATTTTCTTAGTAGGACATAAGAATTTTGATGGCAGCTGTAAATATTTTTGTTATGGCAATTTGAGTGAGACCCTTTAAATTTCCATAGTGGATTACAGGGTGATTTGTTTTCTTTTAGCTTGGATAAATTCTTCCTTACTCCAGTTTCCTGCAGCTATTATAAGTGAGTAAATGCTGAGAACCAAAAGTACAAAAGAAGGCTTTCTTATTGCACTAATCCCTAAAAATTTTCAAACAGGAAGATTAAACACAAGGTGGTAAGAAGACCCTCATCACCTTCCAGTTCTATGTTAAACAAAGATCTTACTCTTCAGTCTATGTAACTTCAGAAACATCTCTCAGCATTGAATGTTATACAGTAAGTGCATTGGGGTTGCTACAAAGCTCTGTTGTGCACTGAAGCTGGCATGCTTGTGTGAGGTTGAATGTCCATGCCCAAATAAATGTGTAGGGTGATTTCAGAGTTTTCTCTGTTTGCTGATCACTGATAAATCTCAGAAAATGATCTTACATGTTGAAATACTAACAAAACTGTTTTAGGAAATGTGGTATTATCTGGGACCCGGAAAGACATTGCAAAATCTAGTCAGGGATTATTAGATAATTGTAATTGCCAGTGACTAGACAAATCAAGTTCAAAGTCATGGATTACTTGCTTAATACAAGACTACTGATGGAAAGAAATGTTAAGAAAGATGTTTACTTCCCATGTTTATTTTCTGATCCAGTCCTGAAGCACTCTTTCTTTATTCTCTTCCAACTCATTCTGATGTCCTTAGGTCTCAGTTTATGAATAACTTTTGCTGGGAAATCGTCCCCAACTCTTGTATGTTTGTCCACTGTTTCTTATGCTTGCAGCTATTGTAGTACCAATTGCCCCTCCTTCCTTCTTCCTTTCCTCCTTTCCTTTCCTTCCTTCCTCCCTTGTTCTAGTTCCCCTTCCTCATCCCCTCCTTTCCTTTCTTCTTTCTCTCCTTTCCCTCTTCTACTTCCTTTCTCCTTGTCTTATAGCATCTTCCATCATACCGAGAAAAATATATGGTTAGGTAAAATGGGTAAAAGCAATCATGCAGTTAATTTTCCTATTTCTTTTAGAGGTTAACTTAAGTTTCACTATATTCTTTACTATGATAACTGAAATATATTAATACATCTTGCTAGGGCCATTTAAGAAATTCTAAAATCTAATTTGACTGTGTTCTGGTATCATAGTAAGTTCTGGTATCATTGTATACTAAATTAGTTTAATTTTTGTTTATTACAGCTTTTGGAACTGTCTAATGATGTGGAAAAATGATTTCTTCAGGTCCCAAGGTATTTTACGAATTGGTGGTGAAGTTGACCTTTCTATTTAATCTGTTATTATTACTCTTTTATTATTTCTAATCATGCCATTTTTTGTTTGTCTCCTATGACCTTCTCTTCTACCCACCTTTTCAGCTACAGCTATGCTGGCTGTAGGTATAGAAAGCCTTACACCAGTGCTTAAGTAGATGAGGGCTTATTTGTATCAAATGTCAGGAAGTCCTAGGGCAGTGCTTTTCCATCTAGCAAGGATATACTTTAATTAAAAAAAAAAAATCTCTCCCCTTAAAATATAACACAAATAGAGAAAAATGTATAAAATATAAGCATGCAGGTTATTGAATTATACAACGAATTAATGCATCTCCAATACCTAATTAGTAAAACCTTGACAATAACCCCTACAAATCCTATTCTGTTCTAGACAGTGTAGCTCAATCTAATCCTAGGTCCCTTTCAACATTATCCTAATTTATTATGGTAGTTGCTTGCTTAAATTTCCTTAAGGACTTATAGAATTTGTATTAATTCTAGAGTTGAATTTTGCCTATTCAAATTATTTAATATAAAATATATTTTTTATAAGTTTGATTTATTTTCTCAATATTATATATTTAAAAATCACCCACATTACTATTTTTTAATATTAAATAATTTAGTTATATATAAATTTTACATCTTTGTGATTTCTGGGGTTCACCCCCCCTCCCTGACCATTCGCACCCTGACCCCCCCAAGTTGTGAACTTTAGTTTGGTTGTTGGTTTGTTTTGACTTTTCTTCATGGCTTTTTATTTATCCCATATCCCATAAAGTAATGAAACCATTTGGTTTCTGTCTTTTTCTTTTTGACTTGTTTCTGCTAATATGATTTCTTCTAAGTCCATCCATGTTATCATAAAATCATCCAATTAGTCATTTTTAATTGATGAGTAATATTCCACTGTGTATATATACCACATTTTTTTCATCCAGTCATTTGTTTGCAGACATTTCAGTTGCTTTCAAGTCCTTGCAATTATAAATAGTGCTGCAATAAACATCTGAGTACAGGTGTTCCTTTATACAAGCATTGAGGTCTCCTTAGGGTATATTCCCAAGAGAGCTATTTCTGGGTCACATGGTAGTTCCATTTTCCTTAATTTGAGGACCCTCCATACAGCTTTTCATAGAGGTTGGACCAGTTTATATTCCCACCAGCAGTGTAAGAATGTCCCCTTCTCTCCACATGCACACCAGCAATTGTTGTTGCCCATTTTATGGATGTGTGCCATTCTTACTGGTGTAAGGTGCTATATCATTGTGGTTTTGATTTGCATTTCCCTTATTGCTAGTGATGATGAGCAATTTTTCATGTGTCTGTTGACCATTTGTATTTCCTGTTTGGAGAAGTGTCTTTTTAGTTCTCCCCATTTTTTGATTGGGCTTCTTGTTTTGCTTTTGTTTAATTGTGTGAGTTCCTTATGGATATTCATTATTAAACCCTTATCATTCTTGTGGAGGGTAAAATTTTTTCCCATTTGGTTGGGCTTCTTTTAGTTTTTTCTGTCGTCACTTTTGCTGTACAGAAGCTTTTTAGTTTGATGTTGTCCCAGATGTTTATGTTTTCCTTCATCTTTTTGCCATCAGTAGGTTTTTCCAAAAAGAAATTTCTGAATTGTACTTCATGTAGGGTTTTGCCCAAGTTTTTCTATGTATGTTATGGTTTCAGGTCTGACATTTAAATCTTTTATCCATTTTGAGTTAGTTTTTGTACAAGGTGTGAGGATGTTGTCTTGGTCCATTTTTTTTTTTTTTTGCAGGTCTTAGTCCAATTTTCCCAGCATAGTTTATTGAAGAGACTATCTTTGTTCCAGTGTAAGTTTTTCTCCCTGTTGTCGAAGATTAGTTGACTATATATGTGTGGTTTTATTTCCAAGCACTCAATTCTGTACCATTGGTCTGATTGTCTGTTTTTGTAACAGTACCAAGCTGTTTTAATTATTATGGCTTCATACTATGACTTGAGGTCTGGGATAGTTGGGCCTCCATTCTCTCTTTTTCAGGCCAGGAGGCTTTTTGATATTCAAGGTCTTTTGTTATTCCATATGAACTTCTGTAATTGTTTTTCTATCTCTTTAAAGAATGTCATTGGAATTTTTATAAGGATTGCATTAAATTTGTAGATTGTTTTTGGAAGGATGGCCATTTTGATGATGTTAATTCTTCCAATCCATGAGCAGGGAATGTCTTTCCATTTCCTTATGTCCTCTTCTGCTCCTTTAGCAGCTTTTTAAAGATTTCTTTGTATAGATCTTTTCTCTGTTAGGTTTATTCCCAGATATTTAATTATTTTTGGTGCAATGGTAAATGGGATGGCTTTTTAAAAATTTCTTCTACTTTTTCTTGGCTTTTTTTTTTCATATAGGAAAGCTACTGACTTCTGTGTGTTGATTTTGTATCTAGTTACCTTACTGAACTGGTTTATTATTTCAAGTAGTTTTTCTGTGGATTTTTTGGATTCTCTATATAGAGAGTCATGTCATCTGAATATAATGATAGCTTTAGTTCCTCATTTCCTAGATCCCTTTTAATTCTTTCTCTTACCTTATTGCCCTAGCTAAAACTTTCAGTACAATGTTAAAAAGTAGTTACCCACATTAATTTGTCTGTTACTCATTGTTATCAAAATTTATCAGTTTATTCTACTTTGATGAATATTGGATTAGTTACCAATTTTTGCATTTTATGGAAAAACACTGATAGGAATATTTTACCTGTCTCTTGAGGTATGTATCCATACACTCTGGGAGAGGAATGGATGCAGGAGTGGAAATGTTGCTTTTTTTTTTTTTTTTAAAGATTTGTGAATGGAACCCTCTTAAGAAGCAACAGGATCTGTTTAGGCTCACCCAGCAGTACACCATAGTCATCCCATTTGGAATGCAGCTTGAGTAGAAGAGTAGAGTGAGGTTCATACATGTGGTGTGTGTTGGGGTCTCATTGTCTGACTCATTAAAATCCAATGAGTAGATAGCAAGGAGGGGTAGCTGGAACCGACTTAGCCTGGATGCAGGTGCCAGGATGAAAGACCCAGACTTGACTTTCTCTGGAGCTCTCCTAATCATTTACCCACAACTTAAAAAGTATGCATCATAATTAGGACCAGAAATTTGGGTCATGTGGTCAAGGAAAACTTTGATGAGAAGGTGCCATTTGAACAAAAAATCTGAATCATGAGTTGGATATTTTTGGAAAGAACACTCCATTGAATGAAGGACCTGTATGGAAGATTGGGAGCTAAGGCATCTTGGCAGGTGAGGAAAGCACAGAGGACAGGGGGAAAATAGGCACACAACCTGAGATGGGGAAGATAGACCAGAGGTAGGATAATGGGGACTTCTGGCCCTTTGGATAGAGGAGAGGGACTTTGGGTGCTGGCAGGAACTTTTATTTGGGGAGTGTACTGATCTGGTTCATGTTTCATAGAGATCACTTTGCCCAGAGAGGTAGCAGGAAGACAATAATGGCTTGAATTAGAGTGGTGATAGTAAAGGAAGAAATGGGTTCAAGCAGAAGGGACTGAAATTTACCATCTTACTGTGATTTGAACAACAGAGTGGATATACCATTAATTGAACAGGGAGGGCAAAGGCAAGAATAATTTAAGGCAAGGGAAGATGGAAGCAAGTTGTAGAAAAAGCTGTTTCAACGATGTGAATGTTTGAGAATGTCTATTCAATATTTCAAGGGAGCATTGGAGATATTGATGACTGAAGCCTACCACACCCTCTCCCCATTAACAGTTGATACATACATTTGATAAAGAGTTAGATACTCTCTTGTTACTATAAACTTGCAAATTTTACAGAGAGCTGGGTAGTACTTTGATTTGCATACCTGCCTGACAGGACTTCCCCCTTAGGAGTCCTTGGTGGGAGGACTTGATAAAAATGTATAAAGACACTTGAGGAACAAAGAAAGGGACTCAGCAATTTTGGGAGGAAAGATGGAGGCCAGGCGATGAGGAGCCAAGGGGCATCAACCCCAGGGCTTTGGCCCGGGTTGGTAACTTAATGTCTTTTAGTAAGCATAAACTGAATGTGCCTACTGAAAGCTAAAGAAGTTGGAGATTTGAACTCTGTGTTGGAGTTTGTCTTACTGAATTTGATTCAGGAGTTTCTGGAGAGGCCTTGTGAACTAGGCCCAAACAAATGAACGTTACTGGTTCCTGTACTATGAAGTTTCTTTCTCCTACCTGAAGAAGGACAAGGAGAAGACAGCATTACACTTTTGACTGCCTGTTTGGAAGAGGTGGAGCATGCCAAAAAAAAATGTTGACTCTTCGAACAAGTGATAGATGTGTTCCTTAATCTACTATATGGACTTGCAATAAAATAAGTAGAGACAGATTTGGGAAAGTTCTGGAAGGATTCTCCCAAATGTGTATTTTATGTTTTAATGCCTGTACCACTCTTCTCCCTCACTCCATTTGAAATCTTTAAGTCAAAGAGGACTCTTCTGCCAGAGGAGCAAACACTTCTGCAGAGCATATCAGTGTGTGTACCTCACATGGTGCACAGTGAGAGAAAGAATCCCAAAGGGGGCAGAATATGAAGGGCACTGTAATCCATGTTAAAGATTTTGACTAGTTTTCTGTAGGTGATGTCAGCTATTTGGAAGACCTCAGCAGTGGTGGAAGAAAATCAGATTAATCTTTCAGAAATCTGACTGACAGCAGAGAAAAGGATGATTCTGCATGGATGGTCTGACTCTGGGAGCAGGGACTAGTAACAGGAGTTGACAATTTCCACTCCCAACTCAACTTTGTGTTGATTATGATTGTGTTTAGGCATATGTTCAAGTTTGTTTCTAGAAAATAATTTAAAGTACAAAGAAGTTGGAATCACTGGCAGACATAAAACTAATCCATCATCTCCATTCTTTATTCTTCATTCCTTTCTGCAACCCTGATTCTTATGTTCCCTCAAGATTTGAGGTAAGGAAATTTTGATGGGTATTACATTTATCTTCTTTTGAGGATCAGTTGTCTTCTCCCATTACAAAGCATAGTGCTTTAAAAAATAATCAATGGTATTGGAAAATAAAACGTAGGTAGATGGCCTAGCTCTTCTTTATAACCTCTTCCTACAAAGAGTTAAACAGGCATTTGTTAAACAGGCATGAAGACTGTCATCTGTGAAACTTTATTTTCCATTGGAGTGAATTAGGCCATGGGTTTCATGAACTTGGCTGTATTCTCCAGCAGATGACCCTTGCGATCCCTTTTCTCCTATGTTTATTGTTAACATTGTAGGCTCCAGAAGGGGTTTTAGGGCCTTACCCTGTTAACAAGGAGTTGAGTGTCTTGGTTTCACTTTTCCTTATTTTGATGTTTGTCTTAGATCTTCATGCTGGAAGAAGTCACTTCTACAAGATGGTTATGCAAGGTTCATCTCATCCTTTCAAGTCCCTTAGTTATATGGTGCAATCACACATAACATTTGTACTGTGTGCCAAAGTTCACAAAGTAAACTTGGCCCATTCAGTGTCTGAAATTTCTACAAATGTTAAATGTGTTAAAATCCTAACCCCCAAGATGATGGTAGTAAGAAGTGGGGCCTTTGGGAGGTGTTTATGGATCTAGTATCCTTATAAAACAGACCCTAGAGAGCTCCTTTATTCTCTCTGCCACTTGAGGTTATAGTGAGAAGACTACTGTTAGAAGGAACAGATTTGCACCAGACTCAAAATCTGCTTGAGTATCACATCAAACTTCCCATTCTCCACAACTGTGATATGCAAATTTTTGCTGTTTTAAGTCACTTTGTCTTCAGTATCTTTTTATAGCAACCTGAAGAAATCAAGAGTTTTTTAAAGAATTATTTCCAAAATTTAGTGAGACGGAGATTATTGTTACTTCTACTTTACACATGGGATGAGTAAGATTCAAGAAATTAAGTGACTTGCTCACCAGAAATTTAATCAACAGATTTGCATTGTCCTGCATGACAATCAGCACCCACTCCCAAGTACTGTTGTGGCTGCCATGGAAGAAAGTCATGGAGGGCTTTCTACCTATAATGTTGCTCGGTGTCAGAAGTTGGACCACTTTCATTTGGTCTCAAATGTTTGCAATTCATTTTTTAATTATATGCAGTTCCTTACATCTACATCTCTGAGATGCCTTGAATCTCTTTCATAAAATAATCAGCATAAAATTTATGCACAAAACTTTCTATCCAAATCAAGGAGTTTACTCATCCTTAGCCTGGTCTTTAATTCCATGCTGAATGCAATTTTTCATGTATCCACCAATTCCAGGTATAGTTAGTTGATCAGAAATGTAGAGTAGTGGATAGGAGATCAGATTCTGAAGCCACGATATCTGAATTGAATTCCAGACCTGATCATTTACTAACTGTGTGATCTAGATGAATAACTTAATTTCTCTGTGCTTCATCTAGAAAATGAGAATGAAGATCAAACTCTTGCCACATGGTTGCTCTCAGGATTTATGAATTGTTAAATGTAAAATACATGGTTTGCCATGACGGTCAGCAGGATTTCTCAAATGACCCAACAAGATGTTTTGCTTTAATCCCTGGAATACATAACTGCATGGTCATGTTATATAGACACACAAACAGAGTTTAGAGAGGGAGATAGCAGGTGGACCCAATCGAATCACACAAGCGCCTTTAGCTCCAGAACTGCTCTCCATCTGATAATGGAAGAAGCAAGACAGATTCCAACCCTGAGAAGGACATATTGAGTCCTTTTGTAGCTTTGAGGATGGATCAGGTTAAGTGAGAAAGAGTAAGGACATCTGGCTAACAACCAGCAGAGAAAAGAGAACCTTGATTCTACAGCTATGAAGTGCTTAGAAGATTCTTCCTATGAAGAGTCCTGCTGGCTGGTTTCCTGACTTCAGTCTTGAGAGGAGAGAGCAGAGGATTCTACAAACATGGGTTTCTAAACATTAGAATTATGAGATAATGCATGGATTTTTTTTCAGTCACTAATCATTTGGGAATTGGATATGCAGCCATAGAGAACTAACATCATCACATCAAAGTGCTTAATAAATATGAACTGTTGTGACTACATTTATTACCAAGCATTTTCAGTCACTGGCATACTGTCTGTGGTACTGGGGACAGATGGTTGCCCAAGAGGGTGCTGGCCTTTAAGAAGTTTAAAGTCAAGGGGATAAGCCATTTCATTTTTCTGACATGCAGGCTCCCTGTTTTTGCATCTTTATACACTTTTTTCTTTCCACCTTAACTTTATTTTACCTTTTTAAAAATAATATGCATTTTTATTGAGTAAGTTTTGTTTACATTTGCCTTTTGGGTGTTCCTTCCCCCTCCCCCACCCCACCCCCCTGGTCTCAACATTTCTTCTTTCACTACCTTTTATTGTTTAATTTTTAGTCCCTTGGGTTCTTCCTCTTCTTTCCTGTAGCAATGTCCTTTTGTCCAGTGTGGATGTAGTTTCCTGGGACACAGTGGCCTGTGCTTAGTTTTTTAAGTGTCTTTTTGCTGCTGGCCACCAGTTCACACATGATTGTGTTCTTTCAGTGCCTCTTCCTTCTTTCTGATTAGCTGCTCCGGCCCATCTTCTGTCATATTTTGCTCCTTTGTTTCATAGTTCCGATTGCTGGTGTTGGGAACATTTCTCCCAGCCAAAGTCTGTGCAACAATTTTTTTGATCAAGATGGGCCCTGGCAGATGGTTGGTCCATTTCATCATGTGGCTACTGCCCATATCTGTGGCTTTCCTCATTCTCTAAAATAGGAGGGTCCTTTGATCATGCTGAAGACATCTCCGAATGCAAATTCCATTCCCATCATTGTAGATCACAGTGGTTGTATTTCTGAGGTAGTTTGTCGCTATAATCAGTATTATTGTCCTGTGTCCCATGGATCTGACATGTTCGTTGTTCTGGAATACTTGTTTTTCACCTCTGTATTCGTGTGCAACTGCCATTGTGTCACTGATTTAGTTGCTTCTGGTGATGGGTGACTGGATTTGGAGAAGAACAGAGGGAATGACCCCTACCACCTACAGCCCACCATCATCCCCCCCTCCCCCTCCTCCTCCCAGCCTGCGCATCTGGCGGGGCGGAGGGGGCTCAGTGCAGCATGGCTGATCCGGGCGTGGGGCAGGGTTACCCCTGCCTTTACCGGCTACCTCATGGTATGGTGGCTCCAGGGTGCCCCCAGCTGTTCCCCACCACCCTAGCATGCAGCAGGCCCCCCCTACCTTGCACTCCCTGAACCCCAAAAGGAGGCTGGCAGGCTGGAAAGCCAGGGGCTCAGACCTGGCAGCATGGCTAAACTGGGTGTGCTGGTGGGGTTACCCCCCTCCTCCTCCCCCACCTTCCCTGGCCCCGGGCCACCACACCACAAGGTTGCTTGGGGGCACTCCAGCCACTTCCCACCACCCTGGCAAGCGGTGGGCCCTTGTGCTCCACTTTCCCAAACCCCAAAAGGAGCGTGGCAGGCTTGGCAGCCAGGGGTTCAGACCCAGCAGCATGGCTGAAGCAGGTATTTTACTTTTTTAATCTTAAATACTTGTTTTATAGTTTCTTTTATTTTTAACCAGTGACTATTTAACCCCTGGCAACAAGTTTTAACCCTGGGAAAACTAGGAGTAGGGTTTATTAGTCAGTCATTGCCTGTGCATCGCCATTAAGAGGCCTGGAAAACACCTAGAGTTTGCGTTCAAATATTCTAAGTCATATAATGGAGGCATCTGTTTCTAACCAAAAAATCTATATAATCCTTTATCTCTAGAACCCACCACCTGGTATCCTCAAGAGCCCTGTGCTCAGAACAATTCCCAGTTTAACCAAACTGGAATACAAAAGGAGCAGTGGGGGCTGCAGTGTGTGAGCCCTCCAGGGGAAAGAGGGACCTTTTGCTACAGAGGCAGCTCATTTTCGAGTTCAGTGGCCTGTGACATTTTCCCAGCTGGTGACTCAGCAGAGACCTTCTGAATCTCTCCTATCCCCAAAAGTCATTTTTGGTGGGAAGAACAGTGAAACTGTCATTAAAGGCTACTTGGTGGGAAGGTAATGGGGAAAGGAGAACGATAGCAAGCAGCGGTATTAATGAATACACTTGCCACTTGCAGTGATTTCATGATTTTATCTAAATAAGAACGATCTTAATTTTCCAAGTCTCTGTTTTATGGTAAAGTTGGTGGGTGTTTGTATATATTTTCTGGAGGTAGCACTGATAATGCTGAATTGAAAAAACAAAACAAGATCAATTCATCCTAAAGGTTTGGTGCTGGGGTGGGAAGAGGGAAACAATTTGTTGTCCATAATGGTTTTTTTTTTTTTTTATCAGTGCAGACTAATTTATTTCTAACAAAGTGGTTTCTAATTATCCTAATAATTACAAAAGAAACATGTAAGACTCAGAATACTTTAACATTGTCCAAAACCTTTCTCAGCATTGTCCAAAGTTCTTTCCCAGATTGCCCCAAATATCCTCAGTCTCTTAGTCCTGATCATCTCACCAATGTCCAGACAGAGTTCATCTCCAGACGCTTGAAGACATGTTCCTTTGGCTGCTCCTCCTTGTCTTCCACACTGTCTTCTTGTCACCTTCAGGTAGCAGGAACTCCAGGGTGCCAAACCAGCAAAGTTCACTTTCTTCTCAGGCCTAACTTTTGCACGGCCTCTTTCAGACACAAGTCAAACTCGGCAAAACAAACTCCACACAGAGTTCTAATCTGCAAACTCCTTAACTGCATTGAGCACACATGCTGCCAGCCTGGCCAGCCAAGGGTTGCAGGCCCCTGGTGGCCACATGGCCAAGCTCACATGGCTCACGTCTTTACAAGATGATCGATTCCCATCTCTCTTCCACTGAACCTCTCTCTATCCAGTCTCCACATTCGAATCTCAATCCAATCCATTCAAATCTGTCCATAATGTTTTGAAGCTTTCATTCCCCTTCTTGAACTGTTAATCATTCTTTCCTACTGAGATTTTTCAGAGGAAAGACATTCATATCTTCAATATCAAAGTAAATTTTATAGAAGAAACCTAGATTGTGATGCTGAGGAAGTGACTCAGTCATCTGTTGTCACTCAACAAATTGTCCAGACCTGAGGGGAGGTCATCCAACATTAGAACAGCCAGGCACTCAAAAAGTAGGAGTTGGAGCACACAGAGTTCTTTAAATCATCATTCTACTTCCTGATGATTTGATTTCGATGCAAATTATTTGGCTTCTCTATACCTTGTTTTCTTACTGATAATAAGGATAACAACATGTAACTTGCAGCCTCAGTTAAGGGTTAAAATAATCAATGTAAAGTGATTCTGAGTAATAATTTCCATTTAGTGATAGTTATAAAACTTCTGTGGTATAAATTATTGTAAGAAATGACTTGGCCTCATTTGGATTCAGTCTGGAAAGTTTGGAGGACAAGGAAGGGCATTGAATTAAATCCCTGAACTCCAGATTCTTATGTTTAACTACCTACTTGATGTCTCCCCTCAGAAGTCCAATTAACATTTCAGATGAATGTATAAAAACCAAGATCCTAATATTTTTCCCTCAAATCTGTTCCTACACATTGCACCTCTATTGATGGCAACTCAAGTTTATGGTCATAAACTTTGCTGACATCCTTGACTCTTCCCTTTCCTTATTCATTCATTGTCAGAAAATGCTAATATCTTCGAATTATATCTAGAACCACTTGACATCATCTTCACTTTCCATAGCTTGGAACTTTAATCCCTATCATCAGTTTTTTCCAATGCAGAGTCAACATGCTTTTTAAAAAAATGTCAGATCAGATCACTGTTTGGCTCAAAACTCACACTTCCTCACTAACTAAAAGCCAGTGATCCTGTAACACTCTATAGCAGTGCCTGGACCTCTTTTTGCTAGCAAGATGTTTGTTATTAGCCCTTAAGAAGTCCAGGAGTTTGTGCCAGAATGTAAATCAAGTATATTACTGTGTTTAAAGTGCTTTGGCAGTTTGTCTGTTTTAGGCTTTCTCAATGAAAGAAGTCACGCTTTAATTAAAATTTGTCTCTGTCCTCATCTCCAGTTCTTGGATCTCCTTGTATTGCTCCATTTGTAGTCATCCTGGCCTACTTGTTATTCAAACATACCAACCTGCTTATACCTCTGCACAGAGTGTTTTCCTTTCGGATCCAAGGCTTATTTTCTCACCACCTTCACATTGTTTCAAAAAAATCATTTCCCCAGGTATTCCCTGACTACCCTGACAGTCCCTACTCCATCTTTTTGTTTTTTTCTCCCTCTATGGTCCTCATCATATTTGAAATTAAATAATTAAATGCTTTGATAGAACTTACATTTTTGTCTGTTTCATGGGTCATATCTTTCAAAGTGTCCAAAAAATTGCCCAAGATGACAAACAGACACTTGAAAGAATGCTCGTTTTTGTCATCAGGGAAATGTAAACCAAAACTACAGGGAGATACCACTTCACTCCTGAGGATGGGCTACTTGAAAAAGATTAGTAACAATAAGTACTGGAGAGGGAGGGGAGAAGAGAACTCTTGCACAAAATTGGTGAATGTACACTGGTCCATCCCTAGGGAAAATAGTATGGAGATTTTTCAAAATATTAAAGAGATCTATCTCCTGACCCACTCAGGTATATGCCCCAAAGACACAAACACACACACAAACACTAACTCAAAGGGATATATGTTATCCCTTCCAGTGTTCATTGTAGCACTATTTAGAATAACCAAATTATGGACACAATTTATAAGTTGCCACCAACAACTGAAAGGATTAGAAAATTGTTGGATATATTCACAATGGAATGCTAGTCAACTATTAAAATAAACACAATCTTCTCATTTGTGATGACATGAATGAAACTGAGGAGTTAAACTAAGTGAAGTAAGTCAGAAGATAAAGATAAGTACTGGATGACTTCATTCACATATGGACTATAGAAAAACTAAACAAAGGAATAGAAATTCATAACCAAAACAAGCCTTTGAAATCTGATTGTAGAATTGAATCTATCATAAGGGTATGGAAAGGAAACCTGATGGACTATGGTACAGGATTATGAATGTCTTGGTGATGGGTATGGTGCTGTAACATAATCTGAAGTGGAATGAACCTATAGGCCCAATTCATATACAATGTTGTAAACCATTGTGACATCAATATATTGTCCAGAGGTAATATGGTTTGAATAATGTTTCAAGCTAGGCTGGACCTATGAATGTCCAGGAAAGCAGTTTAAACATTTATGCAAATCAAAACCTTGATGAAACCTTGATCAGTACTGATGCTGACATTTATGAATGCTACCTTTTTTGTGGGGAGGAGGAGGAGCTCATCATTATTTTGCTTGGGTATTTTACTAATTGTGAGATGAAAGTGATCAGATCTTGTTTTAATCTGTTTTTCTTTAATAAAAAATGAGAATGAGTTCCATATTTTTGTTCTTTTTTGTTTTGTCCTTAAAAATTTTCTTTTTTGTTTTTTCCTTAAAAATTAGTCTTTTACTATTTTAATAATTTATACTCATTGGTATAAAAACTTCTCTTTCTAGAGCCTGACACTCAGGTGGCTAGTGTCTGTAAACTTCAGCCTCTGAAGCGGCTGGGTATAGAGATCGCGGTTTGAGTCCCACTCGGGACAACTTAACGAGACCTAGTCCCAAAAAATAGCTGGGCATGGTGGCGCACGTCTGTAATCCCTGTAAACCCCTGTAAACCTGGGAAGCTGAGGCTGGGGATTGCTTGAGTCTGTGGTACCCCGGGCAACGTGAGCCTGCGGTTCCACAGGCAAAAATAGTGAGACCTAATCTCAAAAAAAAAAAAAAAAATTCTCTTTCTAAAAATATTGAAGAGCATACATTTTTACTAGCTGCACATCTTCTTGCAGATATTTACAGTTTTATCCTGAAGGTCTATATATTAAAATTTTGGAAGTTTATTTAGTTGCACATGCTATCTTTTTATGTTTCTAATATCATCTGTCATTTTCAGATTTAGAATTCAACCCTCTATCAGACTTTTAATTTCCTTTTTTTGACTTTATATTTTGAAATGTTTTCTGAATTACATAAAAGTTCTAAGTATAGCATAGAGTTCCTGTATACTTTCTAAAAATTAACAGTTTCTCCAAAAGTTAACATCTCACACAATCATAGTACAAATGGCAACACAGCAGTGTTGATGAAATATCATTAACTTTTGACTTCAGTTGCATTTCACCAGCTTACCACTAGTATTTTGTTTCTGTAAAGGATTCAATTCAGGGTCCCTTATCATATTTACTTGTCAAGTTTCCTGAGCTCACTTTGGAGCTATAGCAGACCTTCAGTTTTTCCTTGTTTTTTAATCAGTTGAGCAATTTTTGATAACTGGTCAGCTATTTTGTAGAATTTTCTTCTAATGGTCTGTCCCCATTAGAGGTTTTCTCAAGAGTGGATTGAGACAATCTATTTTTGATGGGAATAAGTCAATATAATGATTTCAGTGCCTCCAGTGCCTTAAAATGTAGATTTGACCAGTGTTTCTTATTCCACGGGATGTTAATGAGTTTTTGGCTAAGGTGGTATCTGCTGGGTTTTTCTTCTGTAAACCTACTGCTTTCCCCTTTGTAGTTAACAAATATCTTGGGGAAGTATTTTGAGAGCTTGCAAATACCCTGTTTCTCTTCAAACTTCTGACCACTCATTTCACATCCATCTGTAGCCCCTGTCTGCAGTAATTACTATTCTGGTGTTCTCACGGCAATTTTCCATTTAGCTTGTTGCTTCTAACTTCATTTAATAAGAATTTTTCTGCAAAGAAAAGCTTTATTCCCTAATTAGCTTATTCATTTATTCCAAAGTGGACTCATGGATATTCATGACTCATGAATTTTTTATAATTCAGTACTGATATTATTTGTTTGATTGCTCAACTTGTTTTTGTTCCAGATCATTGGGTTATTTTCTCTTTCTAGATGATTCCATCTTCTAAAATTTTTATTCGAATTTTCCTCCATTAATTTTATAAAATTTATAAAAATTTATAAAAATTTATAAAAAGTTTGTTTTTTAGTGGATAGGTGAGGAGACATAGATGTAGGGGTGGAAAAGTCTCCTGGAGCAAGAAATCTTCTTTTTTTGATGTTTCAAGGTTTCCTTGAAATGGAAGGAGTCTTGGATACAGGGAAGTTCCTGTATCTTCTCTACCCAATTTCTCCAAATGTTAACATCTTGCACAACCAAGGCATAATTCTCAAAACAAAAAATTAGCACTGATGAAATATTACTAACTAAACTATTGACTCTACTTAGATTTCACCAGTCTTCTACAAGTGTTCTGTTTCTGTCCAGGATCCACTTCAGGATGTGAGTCATATGATTTTTGCTGTTTAAGTCATTTGCTTGTAGCAAGAAGCCAAGTATCACCTTCACTTCAGAGATCAATGGCAACAGGCTTATCACACGTCTTCTCAATGATTCTGAAATTACCAAGTGATAGAAATAATTGGATCCCAACTTCCCACATCCACTCCCAGTGTTCTTTCTGTGTTCTTTAAAATTAAAAAAAATAATTCATTTTTATTGGGGTATATTGACATATAATATTAGTTTCAGGTGTACATCATACTGATTCCATATTTATATCTACTGTGAAATGGTCACAACAGTATATCATGTATACATAGTTACATTTTCTTCCTATAATGAGAAATTTTAAGATATACTTTCTTAGCAACTTTCAAATATACAGTGCCATATTATAATGAGAGCTACCATGCGGCACATTACTTCCCCATGACATTTATTTTACAAATGGAAGTTTGTACATTTTGACCCCCTTTCATCATTTTGCCCAATCCATCCCATCCAACCTCTGGTAAGTACCAACAAGAACCACCTGTTCTCTATTTCTGTGTTCTTTAGGAAGGTTAAGGCTGACTGTGGCACTTCTGAGGACACACCATCTGGTTATCTCTGAGCTTTGTGGGGTTTTGAAACAAGGGGAGAGGAGAGAGTAGTAACTTCATAGGCATGTGTAAACTTTACTAAGACAATAATTTTCACCGAAGAATAGAGTGATGTGGCCAAGTAAAGAGAGTTTGGCACATCCTGTAAAATGGGTGTAGGGTGGGTAGAGTCTGGTGTTAGTTTGTTTTCTTAGCATCACAACTCTTAGTCACTTTCTCCTAGTTGTCACTTGATTCATCTGGTTAAGCAGCCCTTGTCTGTGACTAGCTTGTGCTTCTCTTGATGGATTTGTTTTAAGGAATCACAAGACAGTTTGGCTTCTTCCTTCTCAAGTAATACACTGTTAATACCAACCACAGGGAATATGTGTGGCATAATGCAACACAGATATTTGGAATTGCTGAGTCACTTCCTAGTCATGTCTGTGCCCATGAATGTAAGAAGTGTGAAAATCAGGCAATTTAATGACTCTGTATTTTCTCACACTTGTATGAAGTGTTCTGCCATGTAAAATGCATTTGGGTGAAGTCAAGGAGAATTTCCTGTTACTAAAGATTGAGATATGTAAACAGAGGTTGCTACGAGCTCATCTGTGAAAGAGACTTAGATCATTTGAATAACCCCTAAATCCTTTCTTGGTATAGAGATTTTCTCGTTGATGATCTTATATTCTGGTAGTCTATACTTTGAAAGATAAAGCTAGCTGCTCAGTAGATTTAGGAGGAATATCAGTGTAAGCCAGGAACAAAGTGTACCGGTCTGATAATGCAGAGCCCTCTTTGAATCAGGGATGAGAGCAGCTCTAGGGCCCATCATAGGCAGAAAGCATGGAGACTGGGGTGGTGAGCTGCTAAACCCCCTATTTCTAATTGTTTTTCTTTCATTTTCATTTTTCTAAAAAAAAGAAACCCTAGACTTACATTCCATTTGTTTAGGCAAATGTATACTTTGGAAATATATTTGCTATGCTAACTACCATGTGCCAGACATAGTGCTAATATAGCTGAGAAGATAGTCATGAAGGAGATTGCTTTAACCTCATGGAGTTCAAGTCCTCTATTTGAACTTCCAGTTCTGCCTAATGAAAATACAAAATACAAACCTAAAATCTTCTAGTGGCTACATCAAAACAAAAAGTAAGAAGCAGGTAAAATTAACTTCAATTACATTATTTCACTTGACTCAAATATCTAAAATTTTATCATGTCAACATAACCAATCTAAAGATGATTAATGAAATGCTTTAGGTTTTTTGTTCATTGTACTAAGTCTTCAAAATTTTGATATGGGGTTTTTATTTATAGGACAACTCAACTGCTACATGTTAAATGCTCAACAGTTTTCTGTGACCAGTGATTAGGGACCTAGGTGGTGCAGGTTTACTACACATAATTACTATACATAATTAGACAAGCACATATTATTATGGTAATAAGTGTTATAGTGAGAGAGAGGAGACTCTGCTTAATCAGCTCTTAGAGCATTTGGGCTGCTCAAGCTGAGAGATGACTTGAATTTAACCTGGTGGGAAGGCAAGTAAGAGTATTACAGAAAAAAAGACTAGCATGTGTGAGGATTTTGAGTTGGAAAGGAATAAAAAGGAGGCTGGTATACTGAGATTTGTGAGTGAGGGGGAAATGATGGTATTAAGAACCGAAAAGGAGCAATCATCAAGACCAGACAAATTTAATTTTAGGAGAAAGATAACTATTTTTAAGATGTTGACTTTCAGGTACAAAACATAGAGATGTGGACGAGGAAGACAGAATTGAGGAAGGGCTGAAGATTTAGCCTGTGGAGTGAATGGAATTGTCAAATCATATCTTTTGTCCTAGTATATGAATTTCTTTTCTGGGTTACTGGTTAGGTGGTATAAATATCACTCTGTGATTGGAGTTTGGGTGGGGTAAATTGGCAAAACAGATCAGGAGGGGGAAGAACTAAAGAGTGAGTGCCAACCCTGTCCTAGGAAGGGCCTGAGATCATAAAGGAGAAATTAAATTCTACTTTGAAATCTTGCTCAACAGGAAAAGGAAGATTAAAAAAAAGAGGTCAAGTCTGCAAGAGAAGGGATGAAGTGGGGAAGTATGAATTCAAACAGCAGGGCATCAGAATCATTAGGTCAAATGTGACAGGTGAGCAGTAGCTTTTATCATTATTTTTGCTCTAAAGAAAACTTTATTTACTACATACATTCCAGGAATATATTGTAAGTGGAACAAGATCTTAATAAGTCTAAAATCTTTTTCAATACAAATCAACTAAATATAATAACTAAACTAACAGGTTTAAAAATAGAAACTTCTAAGACTTTATTTTTACATGTATACAGTTTGTTCTTTTTCTTTTTGCATTTATATAAATTTTATCTATTTATATTAATTTTTTTTCTTAGATTGTTATTATCTCCTTAATTCTCCCATCACCATGTCATGGTTCCTTCTTAAGCTTACAAAAAGTTCACATTTCAAGTTGTAAATGTAACTGGTCTGTTACAGTGACAGAGTTAACAGTGTATGTGAAATGAATTTCAAACAACCCGAGAGGTGGCTCTCTGATCACTAACTGGCTAGATTAACAAAACAATTTTTAAGATCAGCAGGGAGTTGCCATGTTAAGATAAACTCATGCCGTTTGTGGCAATATGGAATGAATGGGATTCTACTAAGTGAAGAGAGTCAGCAGGGGGGAAAAACACAGGATGGTGACACTTATAGGTAGAATAGAGAAATAAAGCCAAACTTGAAAACTAACCCTTGCATACTGACTATAGAGCTGGGGCATCAACAGGGTGGGGGAGGGGTAATTCTACAGCAAGAAGGGAGCACAGCAGACTATGACAGTGCACTACAAATGTACTAAGGTAACAACACTGAAGAGGAATCCTCTCCTTCCAAAGTACAGACAACGATATAAATCAACACTACCTCAATAAAAAAAAAAGTTTTTATTGTTTCCTTTTTACTTTCCTCTTCTTGGCAAATAAATTATAAGTCCATGTAAAGTATCCTAAGAGCTCTGGTCAGTCTATCCAATGTGACAGTCCTTCACTGGACAGAGTGTGTGTCTCCCACATGGGAAGAGGATCTTATTCATATGGCATTTTCTTGGAGCATTCATTCTAATAGATGTAGGTTTAGAGGAAACTTGTTGAGTTGACCAGTCAGAACATCACACAACTATAGTTGACACATGAACAACCTGAGTTTTTGGTTGACTGCCAGCTGCAAGGTGGTGGTCGTAAACCAGGTGTAAAATAAAGGTGGTGGGTTCACCTTGAATGGCTTTCCTTTTACCAATATTCCTCCCACTAGCAGATCCACAGACTGACAGAAAAGTCTTGGAAAGGGAGTTGCTCTTTCCAACGGCAGAGTCCACCTCTCAGCCTAGGGAGATGGCTCCGTTTTGAGGGCACATTGCTTGGGGGTACTTTCCAGCTGGTTCCAACTGTTACCTCTCATGCTTTCATAATCTGACAAGCAAGGTGTCTGCTGCTCTCAACAACCTCAGAAAGTGATGATGATGATAAAATCTGATATTTATTTTTCAGATGATGAAACCTCTCTCTGCTCATTTGCAGGAGATGGAAGGGCATTCCTCGATCACTAGACCTTTTGTCAACAACCACTCATTTAAAGTTTGAACACTTCACTGAAAGCTTGCTGCATCCCTGCTGGGATCACATGAAGAGGCTTGATTCATAAATTCCCAGAGGCTGTTTTTTCCACCCTTTCACCAAGAATGCTGAAACAGCAATGTCTTCTCCTGGCAACCTTGAGCAAACACAATAGTTGGTGGGATGGGCAGTGAGCCTGTTTGGAGACCCAGTTATGAGCCAGCACTGACTGCAAACACTGCAGTTCAGACCAAACCGGACCAAACCAGTCTTCAAAACAAATGCCTTTCAACAGAGAAAGGCTGTTCTGGTTAAAATAATGTAATGGTGTTCTGCAGGGGAGGAGTAAGGGTGGGGATGGGGCGCTGATGCTGGTTTTTCAAAGACAGATATTTTGTTCAGTGATATCTGTGGATATATTACCACTACTCTCTAGTTCAGGCTCTGACAATACCCTCTCCTCATAATCACAGCAAGTGAAGAGTGATATATGCATGAATAATTAGGGGTTAACCATGTATGGGATTGAGTGATAATAAATGAGAACCAGAAGAGTACTTTTAAAATCTAGGTTTGTGTCAGAATAATCTTGTGTCTACATTTCCTATGTTGATTAAGCAGAGGTGGAGAGCTGTGGTCAATGATTTTGGAACAATATACATTTAATAATAGAAGTTCAGTACATTAAGAGAAAACATGATTGGGTGTATTCTTGTAAGCCATTCTCCTAGAGGACAGTACATTCAGGTCTTTTGTGAGTGGGGGAGGAAAGAACAAAGGGGAGGTGAAAAGGAAACTGGAAATTGCATAGGACCAGTTCATTCAGTGTTTTGAAGTCTGACCTGGAGTCTGAGGAGTGAAAAGCAGGGTAATGTTTTACACAGGGGAATGTTCACAACATCTGATTTGGGTTTTTCAAAGCTTACTCAGCAGCCGAGGACGCAGTCATTTTGGATTGAGAGGGAGAGTGAATTCCCTGTGTTCTAATTCCAGTCATGGAGCTGGGAAGGGCTTGATTCCCCAGTGTCAGTGGTGACCAACCGAAACAGCTCAGAGGCATTAAAGGATCCCACAGCACTGCAGCAGTAGGTTGCACTGCCCACATTTCTTACCAACTTGTTACTGCAGCCAGAATCAAAGGAACTATAGACTATAAAAGGCTTCTTTGAAGTTGTGTTTAAAGACAAGACTTGCTTAGGAACAGGTTAGAAGAACTTGAAGATGTGATACTAAATGTCAGGCTCACCATGCCTACGGGAACTGACACAAAGGAGAGCTACTGAAGAAACTCCCCATTTCTGACTCCAGATGGAAGCTTTTCCCTCAGATTTGCCAATACTGCTTACAAGGGTAACTCCCACCTTGAAAATGGTCCACGGACATTTGTCTTCAGAAAGACCACCTGAATTTGAAGTCTACGTTTTCACTCCTTGTTAAACAGGCTTCTTCTCCCTTTAGCCACTTTCCTTCATCCATAGGTCAGCATCCACCCTCCTCTTAGTTGGGCCTCTGTAAGGGGACACACTGTGTCATTGGTAGCTGACTATACAACACAAAGAAAATAATTTTAGTGCAAAAGTTCCTTAACTTAACTTCCAAGAGGAAATTTCAGGGAACAGATTATTTGCAATCCTTTTTATTCTCCTTGGCTTGGATACAGATGATGATTATGAACCCCTAATATGTCCCTTCAAATTAGCTGAAACAAGCTGGGATATTTTCTATAACTCCCCTTGCATAAGTCTGCATAATTCAATTTGTCCTTTCTGTTACACCCTGACTCTAGCCTTATGCTGGTCTGATTCAGCCAACTTGTTACTCTCTATGCTTCTGCTGTTGCTGGTAAAACAGTTTATGTGGGTGTGAGCAGAGTGACCTAGTTTCTGCAGTCTTGGGTGGTGTTCCTGAGGCTGCTTGGACCCATAGGTTGTTAACAACCTCTGGATTTTGCCCTTGAATTGTGACAAACTCACTTTTTCTTTGCCACAGGCACTGGGCTCCTTGAACTGCTCAACTGAAGTTAAGCCTTGGATTTCTAATTCTCTTTCTCTCCCCTCCAACCTCCCTAGGTAGTATTGGTTGGCAACATTATATAGGTTTCATTTGCACAGTATCTCATCTCAGCAATTGTGTGGATGACACAGTCCCCACCATCAAATATTCTGTCAGCATCCATCCCAAACAATTATTCCCTTCCATTTAGTCCCTCCCCCACTCTTTCCGTTCTGATAACTCAACATTTTATTGTCAGTGTTTTTGCTGTTTGTTCATTTGCTTTGCTTATTTTTATTCCACGGATAAGTGAAATTATCTTATATTCTCTTTCTCCTGGTTTAGTATAACTCCCTCAATATGCATGTTATTGCAAATGGCAAGATCTCATTTTTATTACTGAGTAGTATTCCATTGTGTCTAAATACCATATCTTTATCCAGTCATTCAATGCTGAACACTTCAGTTGTTTACATAACTTGGCTATTGTTAATAGGCCACAATGAACAAAAGGGTGCATATATTTTTAGAATTACTATTTTCAAAACACTTTGAATAGACATCCAGAAGTAGAACAGTAAATCATGTTATAATTTTATTTTTTTATTTATAATTTTTTAAATTCGAGGAACCTCTATATTGTACCAATTTACATTCTCATCAGCTGTGAATGAAGGTTACTTTTTCTCCTCATTCTTGTCAACACTTAATGTTTCTTGACTTTTTGGTAATAGTCATTCTACCCAGTTAGAGGTGAAATCTCATGTGGTTTTGATTTGCATTCCCCTAATAATAAGTGATGAGAAACATCTTTTCATGTAATTGTTGATCACCTGTGTGTATATATGTGTGTGTATGTGTATGTGTGTGTGTGAAATGTCTACTTAGATCCTCTGTGCAATTTTTAATTGGTTCTTGTATTTTTTGTTGTTGATTTGTATAGATTACTTATATATTTTGAATGTTCAGCCCTTATCTGGTAAATGCTTTACAAATATCTTCTCCAATTCTGTAGGCTGCCTTTTTGTTTTAGTGATGGTTTCTTTCACTGGACAGAAGATTTAGACTTGCTGTAGTCCATTTTGCTTATTTTTTCTTTTGTTTTCTTTGTTGTTGGAGATGAATCCACAGAGATATCATTAAGGCTTAATGTCAAAGAGCTTATCATGTATATTTTCCTCTATGTGTTTGATGGTTTCAGATCTTATATCAAGTCTCTAAAACATTTTGAGTTTATTTTTGTATATGGTGTAAAGTCATCTTTTTCTTTTGCATGTTTAATTTGTCCCTTTATACAATGTTATCATATGTTGTACCAGTTTCTTCATTTCTCTTTCTGTTAGTTCGTTGTTTGTAGATAGATACACTATAGACTTTTGTATACAGATTTTGTAACTTATAATCTTATTGTATTTATTCATTATTTCTAGTAGCCTTTTTTCCTTTTTGGTGGTGTCTGTAGAGTTTTCTATATGTAATAGGTCATTTCCATATAGTTTGATTTCTTCCCTTCCAATCTGACTATATTTTATGTCTTATTCTTGCTAATTACTCTGGTTAGAACTTCCAAACTATGTAAAATAATAGTGGTGACAGTGGATATCCTTGTATTATTCTTGATTTTAGAGAAAATATTTTCAGGTTTCACCACTGAGTATTATTTTAGGTATAAGTTTGTCACAGCTGGCCTTATATATGGCCTTGGATAGGAAACTGATCTTGGTGTGTAAGACTTCACCAGCTAGTGGAGTTAACGGCGCCCATCCCAAAGTCCTGAGAGCGGACTGAGGCTCTCGCAGACAAAAGAGGCAGCTGCAAAGGAGACTCCGACCCTGCTGAGAGAAGCAGGTAGCCCACCCGCACCTGGGGGAGGAGACCACCTGAGACAGGTAGGATACGCTCCCTACCTGGAGCAGACTGTGTGCTACGCGGTGTGCTACGCGGCACCGGTGCAAACCCAGAAAACAAGGACATTCACTACCAAAACCACATAGGCAACGTTAAATACGACTATATAGGCTTCAACATGCCTACTACTAGAGCAGTAGTCACCCAATACGTAGAGCAGATCCGAAAGGAAAACACAGGAAAAAGGAAGAACACAAACACCCAAGCAAGCCCTAAGAAAAATAAC